>LZPO01117123.1:79085-101334 GCA_001675575.1 Neotoma lepida
CAATTTATTAAGAAAGTTTCCAAAGGCTTTCTAGTGCATATTTAGAGTTTAAAAATGAATCCAATACTTAGACTTCATGAAGGCAAGTGTAGGACACAGACCACCATTTTGATGGTAACTCTGATTTATGAATATTTCAGGTTGTAATATGAAATTGGTATTGTAGAATTACAGCTGCATGGAGCATGAACAGCTCTGAGGCATAGCTTATAACACAGAGAATGAAGCTCAGTTGAGTGCTTGCCTACAATGCAAGAAGTCCTGGGTTCAATCCTCAGTACTGTGTTAGCTGGTCTTGATGGCTTAGGCAGGATCCCAATACTCAGAGTAGGAGGCAGAAGGATTTGAAGGCAATGCTTAGGTACAAACAGTTCTGGATTACCATCTGAGACCATGCTTCAAAATATATGACCATAATATTGTAAAGTTAAAAATAATAATCAAAATATCTTTATTTATTAACTTACTTGTTGTTCAATTTTATTGACAGATGGTGTCATGTGATTCAGGATAGCTTTTAATTGTTGGTCACTGTTCATTGCTCCCCTACCTCAGAGCTAACATTACAGGCCTCTGTCATTTGCCTGATAAAATCAGTCTTTAAATGTTGGATATCACATATATGCTGTGGAAACTGAAGAGAAAATGCAAAGATCAACAAATGTAAAAAATCTTTGATAATAGATGGGGATACTATTTAAGAATATAAAAAGTTATTTGTGTAATTTTACCTTTTGTCAGAAACAAATTTAAAGTATTTTACTATGTTTGTGTTTACTATATTTTTGTGTTTAAATGTTAGTCTACATGTATGTCTGTGTACCACATGAATCCCTGGTGGGAGTGGAGGCCAGAAAAGGATATAGTATACCCTGAAACTGGAGTTAAATGTGTTTCTGAGCCATATTATAGGTGCTGGGAATTCAACCCAAGTACCCAGGAAGAGCAGCCAGTGCTCTAACCACTCTCCAGTCACTCAACAACCTCAGTTTCACTATCTTGCCCTTAAGGAAAAATTGTGTAAAGCACATATAAATTTAAACAAACTCACATTTAAAGGAAATCCAAAAGAATAAAAGTTTGAGCAGTGCATGAATTCTGCTTGGGGATGGCCTGTCTTTCCTGTGAAAAGCATGGTATCTTTTTCAGTAAACTTCATNCTCCTGAAAGTTATATGGCAGCACTGTATTTCAGCTTTTTTCCTCTTGTTTTTCAGATTATTGAATGTCCTTTTTACAAACCACCATGTTTTACTGTGAGTCCTCTGCTCAGATAGAGAAAATGAGCTATCCATATTCTCTAGAATGACTCAAACTGCACTCTCTCAAAAGTGAGGNTTTTTTCCTGCTACAGTTGCTCATTATCCAAAGCTNTANTTTAGAAAGACACAACGCCACACACTGGCCATATGAAGAAGCTGTGAGGTAAACATAATGTAAACACTTATGTTAAGACCAAGTTGTCCCCAGGAAAACCACCATCTGAGCAAGATTATCATGCCATGCTGTCTTTCAATACAGACTTTGTGACTTTAATTAATATCATGGTTGAAATAAACATAGGCTTCTTTCTATCATCACACCTACTTGACCTAGAGAAATTAACAGTCACTGCATCCACGGATAGCCTTTATGCAGCAGGTGCCAACCCTTTGCATGAGGCATGNGACAGCACAGTATCCCAAGCATAACTTGTCATTATTGTTATCATTTTATTATTATTAATTTGGCTTTTGAGACAGAGATTTTCTGTGTAGTCCTGGCATACCTAGACCTCTACTTGCAGATCAATCTGGCCTCATACTCAAGAGATCGACCTGCATCTGCCTCCTCAATGATGAGATTAAAGTATGCGCCACCATGCCTGGTTCACTTTGCATTCTTTACATTAGCAACTTGTCACAGCCTCTATCAATGGGTGCCAGACNAGNTACTATGCTTGATCCTAACACAGAGAGTGCAAAGTATTTCTCTTCCTTCTCAGATCTTGGTTATATGCACTGCCTCTCCCTTTAAACAGGCAGAACAGGCAGCACTTAGGACAACCGCGATCCAGCAGGAGAACAGTGATCACGAGCGCACCTCTCGAACTTTGCTCACTTCCTGAGGCCAACTGCCACTTGAGCTATGTGCGCTTGGACTGCCAGACACATCCATAGATCTCAGGAAGGAAAGCATCTCACAGAAGCTACTGCTTAACCTCTGCTTGTCGCCAGTTGCCAAGGGAAACATCCTTCAACGCCCTTTGCCAGAGGTAAATAACTTACTGCAGTTTTCTCTGCTCAACTGCCTTAGAAACTACCTGCCTAGTCCTGTGGAGAGAGGTCTGAGGGCCTCAGCTTGTCTGTGATCCTTTGACCACAGACCATGGTCTCTCAGACCAGGATGCACAACAAGAGGTTTACATGCCATGCAAAAGCCTGGAGTACTTCACAACCAACAAAGTCCAGAGAGATTTGCCAGCTCAACAACATCTGCCACAACCTCCACCCAAGTTTAGGTGCAGAGAGTCACATGAGACCCAGAAACCTGGAAAGAATTACAGGGGCATCAAAATCCCTGACACTGGTAATAGAGACAGCTGGTACAATGGGACAGGCACTGAGGAGACTACAGAAAGTAAGGACCCCTCAGGCCACACTTCAGAGAGAAGACAGGACAAGGAAGGAAAAGTTCCATTCTCTTTGGAGGTTTCAGAGATCATGAGAAACACACTGAGCAGGGATCCCAGGCTATCTGCTTTCCACCCAGACATCAGAAAAAGATGTGCATCATCTTTTGGGCCCAGAGCAGAGAAGGTGAAAAGAAGCCTGGATGTGTCTCTCCTATTGGAGGAGAATGAAGACTTCCACCCTCTCTGCAGTGGTCTTGCCACAAGGTCTTCAGGACCTTGTGTTGTGTATGCCAAAGGAAAGATCACAGGAAATTATGCAGTAACAACTGGATCATCCTCCTCTGACAAACGTGGACTGGTAAATTCCCCATCTACTCAAATATCCCTGAAAACTGCCCCATCTACTAAACAGGTTTTGAGAACATCAAAATCTGTTTCAGGAGATAGGGTCACTTTTCCATCTTTCCAAGCGTTGCAGATACCTTCCAAATATCTGGAAGGCAAAGGCAAAACTATCCCCTCTCCTGAACAGGGCATCATTTGTTTTCTCAATAATTAAGGAGATCGTAAACATTCCTTGAGTACTGAAAGGAAAATTAGGAGTGCTAAATCAATCCAGGGATGTTCAAAATCTGCACACCTAGAACAAAAGTACTCTAAGCAATTTCCTTCTTCCATTGGAGATGTAAACGTTTCAAAATACACTCACAGGGAACTGACTAATAACTTCAGATCAAAAGAAAAGCAAGCAAGCTTGGAATTAGACAAAGGGAATACTGTTTTCTGCATGCACACAGAAGCAGACCCTGTCCCTGTAAAACAGGCCAAAGGTCATCGAGACCATTTCGTGAATGAACACAGATCACTGGAACATTTACCAGACTCACAAGGGTCCAAGAAATTGCCCATTGCTGCACGCAGGACACTCACAGTTTTACCCTGCCAGAGGAGCAAGGTCACAGCACGCTCTTTGACAAAAGGGTACAAAATGCATAACATCTCTAAGAAAAACACACCAAAAGATGTACCAGCATCGCAAATAGGCCTAAGTACTTCCACAGTAGATAACCATTGCTTGGGCCAAGAATCATATAACTCACAGGATCCCAGCTTTCCCTTAACAACCATGGGAGGCCCTACACAGGACTCATCAGATGTATAGGACATAGACCATACTCTGCCCTCTTCTGAGTCTCTAGAATTTCCCTCATCTTCGGCCAAGGCACAGGGAACTTCCAGCTATATAGGAGGTGACCTAGCATCATCCACACTTGAGGGACAGCCTCCAGACAATGACACATCTACATTGGTGCCTGTGGACCCTTGTACCTCTGCACCCCAGAGTCTTAGACCTTTGCAGTTCCAAGAAGGGCTACTGACAATGTCCATACCTGCAGACTGGACTTTCAAACCAATGCCCTCCCAGGCAGCTGAGCTCAGACCTTCACCCTCTGCCAAAAGGGGACCCATGCGTTCCTCCACCAGGGGAAGCAGACTGAAACAGGCAAAGACAGAGCAAGGAAGATTCAGTCCATCACCAGCAGATCACCACAGCTTAGGCCAGATAAACTATGGCCCACAAAGTCCCAGGTTGGCCTTAAGAGCTGAGGGAGGCCTCACACCCCACACATCTGCTGAATGGGACCTTGAACTTACAGTGCCTTCCTCTGGCTATCTAGACCTTCCCTCATCCTCAGAACAGGCACAAGGAACTTCTACTTACACGGCAAGGACCCTAGCACCATCCACACATGAGAGAGGGTCTCTGGTTGATGCCTCTCCTGCAATGGGTGCTGTGGACACCTTTTGCTCTGCACCTGATTCCCTTTGGCCTTTGGAGTTCACTCAGAGGCCTCTAAAACTGTCCATACCTACAGACTGGAGATTTCAACCTATCCCTTCCTATGCAGAGAACAGAATCCTGTCTCCCTCTAGCACTCAGGGACCAATACGTTACAATGCTAAAAGGAGGAAATCCAAGCAGGTAACCACTGGGCAAGGGGACCTCAAAAGCCTTCCCCCAGAACATTGTGGCTTCCATCAGCCCTGTCTAATCCCGTAGGATCCAGGTCTGCATTTTCTGGGCAAGAAGACCTCACACCTGACATCTCAGGTGAATGGGACCTTGACCTTACTCTTCCTTCCTTTGGGTCCCTCCAACTTCCCATACTTGCAGAAAAGTTGCCTGAAACTTCTGAACCCGGGGATGGGGTTGTGGCTCTCTCCTACTATGGAGGAGCGGCAATGGACAACTCCCAGGGTGACCTGGCATCTCAAGGGCAGGAAAGACCTACAGGAGCAGTTATTGACCCACACACACATCTCCAAGAAAGAGGGGAGACTGCTTCACATACAGCAGGGGACATCGGGCCCTCTTCTCCTGGGAAGGTCTCTCTGTTACCCCACTGCTCCTCTGTGGCAGGGGAGGTGGGAAGGGCCACAGCTCCTCACGGGATTCAAGATCCTTCCACTCCCCCTCCAGGGGCTAGCAGAGATTGCTCATTTACACAGTGGATACCAGGTGCTCCTCCAGCTTACCAGGGCCCTTCTTTAAGCATGCCATCTGACCGAGGCGCTCTGTCCAAGGTTCCATGCAGTCCTGAGTCTTCAGGCATATTCAGGTGGGCACAGGATACCACGGGGGTGCACAGTTGCCCTAAAGAGGACAAGGCACAACCCAAGTCAGACAAAGTGATTCCAGACCCTGCTTATATACACCAGCAGCAAAGGGTCCTGACACCCTGGCCCAAGAGAGCCTGGACAATGTCCCATTTGACCCAGGGGATGGATCCATTTCCTCTTCTGCTCCAGGGTCCCTGGGACCTCTGCAGTTTCCACAAGGGCCTGTGAAACTGTCAATAACTGCAGACTGGACATTCACACCTATGCCCTCCCAGGAGGCTGAGCTCACATGGTCTCCCTCTAGCAAAGTTGGGCACAAGTGTTCATCTTCAGAGAAAAGTAAACTAAAGCAGGCTCCCTCAGAACAAGGATGCCAAAGCACACCAACTACAGGTCCCCATGCCTCAGGCCAGCAATCCTCTGACCCACAGGCACCAGCTCTGGGTTACTGGCCCAGGGCAGGATCACACCTGATCCATCTGACAAATTGGACCTTGACCTTCTTGTACTTTCTTTTGGGTCGCTAGGCCTTCACTTGTCGTCAAAACAGGTACTTGTCTCTTTATCCAGTAATTGAGATTCACTGGTATCATCCACAAAAGAGAGAGTATATCTTGATAATATTTTGTCTACATGGCTGGCAGTCAATCCTTGTTTCTGTTAGTTCTGAAGCCTAGGGCCTTTGCCTTTCTCTGAGGGTTCCCTGACACTAACCTTTCCTGCTTACCGTACTTTCACAAATATTCCTTTCTAGACAACTTGGCTCACAAAATCTCCTTCTCAAAAATCTGGTCACAAATGTTCATTACTTGAGAAAGGTAGACTGAAAAATGCACCTTCAGATCAAGGAAACCATTGTACACCAATTGCAGGTCAGCACAGTTCATGTCTGCCAATCTCTGTGCCCCAGGCCTCCAGATCTGGTTCACCCCTCTAGGAGGGCTGAAGTCTGATACATCTTATGAATTAGACCTTGTCCTTATTGTACTTTCCTTGGGGTCTCTAGACCTTACATCATCTCCAGACCAGACACAGGGAACTCCGAACTACATTGGAAATGCCCTAGCATCATCCACACATTAGGGAGTGGTTTTGGAAAATGCCACATCTGCACTGGGCACTGTGGATCCTTCTTCCTCTGCAACTGTGTCTCAGAACTTTGCAGTTCACACATGAACCACTAACACTCTCCATACTTGTAGAACTTGACTTTTACACTTTTGCCATCCCAGATAAAAAATTAACGCCTTCTTCTTCTAGTAATGGGGGCCCCATATGTTCTTCCCCTATGAAAGCACATTCAACAATTCAGCCTCAGCAGAAGCAGGCCTCATTACATCACCTTCAGATCACTGTGGCTCAGACCAGCAAACCTTTGACCTACAGGATTCGAATTCTCCCTTAACAGCCCATGGGAGGCCTCATGTACAGCTCATCTCACAAATGGGAAAATGAACTTACTCTGCCTTTCCTTGGGTCTCTAGAACTTCCCTCAACTTCAGCAAAGTTTCAGGGAACTTTCAGACATATAGGAGGTACCCTGTTATTATCCACACATGAGAGAGGAACTCTCAGCCAATTCTCCATTTACCTGGGGTCTTATTGAACCTTTTTCCTTCCACCCAGTACTCTTGGGCCTTTGCACTTCCCACAAGGGCCTCTGACACTCTTCATTCCTGCAGACTGGACTTTCACACCTATGCCCTCCCAGGCAGATGAATTCCCACAGTCTCCCTCTAGTAAAGGCTTCCACATAAGATACTACTCTAGAAAAAGCAGATTGAATCAGGTGCCCATAGCACAGCCAGGCCTCAGTACACCCCCAACTGATCACCATGAGGTAGGCCAGAAATCCTATTAACCACAGACCCAGAACTCTGTCTTAACAGCCCACGGAGGCCTCGCACCTGACATATTTGAAGAATGTGACCATGACCTTACTCTACCTTCCTTTGGGACTTTAATATATCACTAATCTTTTGGCATATGCACAGAGAATATCCACTTGTATGGGATGGGCCCTAACAGCATTCACTGAAGATAATACCACATCTACATGGGTGACTGTGTACCCTTTTTTCTCTGTACCAGGGCTCTTGTTCCTTTGCCATTCCTTCAAGGGCCTCTGAATCTGCCAATACCTCCAGACTAGACATTCACACCAATGCCCTCTTTTTCAGCTGAGCTCACACAGTCTCCCTCAAGCAAAAGGGTGGGGGCTGATATTTTCATCTTCTGTGAAACACAGACTGAAATAGGCACCCTCAGATAAAGGATACCTAAGAACATCACCTAAGCATCATCTTGGATCAGTCCAGGAAACCTTTGACCCACAGGGTGCCAGCTCTGCCTCATTGACTCATGGAGGGCTCAGACCTTATACATCTCATGAACAGACATTGACCATATTGTATTTTATTTCAAGTCTCTAGAAATTTGATTTTTGGACTGTCACAGGGAACTTTCAGCTATATGGGAGGGGCCTTGCATCATCCACACAAAAGGGAGGGCCTCCGCACAAACACTACATCTACATAGTTGTCTTTGAATTCCTGTTTCTCTTCACCCAGGACTCTTGGACGTTTGAAGTTCCCATAAGGACCTCTGACATGGTTCATACATGTAGACTGGACTCTCACACCTATGCCTTGCATGGCATGTGAGTTCAACCCATCTCCCTCTGTCAAAGGGTCCCCATATGTCTCCCCTCTATGAAAAGCTAACAGAAACAGGTGCCCAGAGCACCTATAGGCTTCAGTGCTATAAAATCAGTTCACCATGACTTAGGCCTGCAAACTTCTGACTAAGAGGGCCCTAACTCTCACTTATTGCCCATGGAGTTCTCCATCTCAGCCACTGGTTTTTCTAGGGTACTCTAGACCATGAAGAAAGGAGTTCTTTGCCCTTTTTTGATATCCTTTGTACAAGGAGACTTCACATCATCTACTTTAATCAAAATTGCTTCATTCTGCAATGGATTGTCCCAGAATCCCTCCACTGTCTTTTACCTGTCCAATGGTTCCTCACACTCAGAGCTTTGGGGTCGTAGATCTTAATCTTTTTTCCTTTCTTCAGATCCTTTGCACTCCCTTTCCCCCACAAAAAAATGTACCTGAATCTTCCATACCCAAATACAGGATTCTCTTATGTGACTTGGTTGCATGAAGGATTCATCAGGAGATACTCCTAATGTGATCTGAGGGCTAAGAATTTTTTATACTGTCCATACCTAGGTAATGCAATTTTTATCCTTTACTGTCTTATGCACTGTGCCTCACCAATTCCCAATATTTTAATATGTTATGTATGCTTATCCTCACATGAAAAGCAGTTTGTCATGTTCTCCTGGACAATAATGTGCTTGAGCACATCATAAACTGACCAAAATATCTTAGACCAACACTTCTCATAGGAGTATGGAGGATCTTTGCTATATTCCTAAAGAACATCTCTAAACTTCCCCATTTTCCTCCGTTCTTGTAGAATTTTTGGTTTGTCATTCATTAGTATGAATCTTTTTTAAATCTGATCCAATTTTTATGATCCCTTCCATTATTTCTCAGTCAGTATTTGGACCATCCACATCTTTGCCTTCAACTCTAGGGACTGTTATTTTGTTGCAATATGTTCCTTGCTTTTTTCCCACTGCATCTTTGAAACAATCACAACAAAGCCTATGGTTCCTGAGAAAGTTTATATCTGCAGATAGTTTTTATTTACATATGTCCTTATCCAAATATTCTTCTAGGGCTTTCCCATTTAACCAATTGTGGGACAGTCTCTTCTTTCTAACCAGCTTCTTGGCCTATCCACTGCACTAATACCTATGAAATCTTTTTCATTTTTTTACTGAGCTATGTTAACTTACAATACTTTCTTAGTGATTCTAAGAGATGNTGAAGAGATTCCATGACCATGAAAACTCTTATAAAGAAAATATTTAATTGGAATGGCTCTTAGTGACTCTTAGCTCCATGCAGGTGTGTTAGAATGATTATTTTCTTTCCCAGAACTTTATGTTTCCTAATCTTAAACGGAAACCTTAGAACTTTACACTCTACACAAAGATGTCCGGAACATTCATTTGACATATTCCTCATTGCCCAGGATGGTACTTTCCTGCCAAAGGCTCTCTGATATTTTTGGCATTTGACCAAGAAAGTTTAGGATATTTTCTTTCCTGCTCAGTGTACTGTGAAAAATTTGCAACTTCCTCAGGGACTTTCTGTAGAATTATTGCTGTTTGGTACTTAGGATCTTGGACTGTTTCTCTCTTCACAAAAGACTCCAAACTTTTTATTTCCTATCCAGGCTTTTTGGACATATCCCTCTCCACCCACAGCACTAGGATATTTTTCATTAGGTGCAAGAATTCTGGGATGTTTCAGCTTTGTATAATTGACTCTATGCTTTTTTACATGTGGTCAAATGGCACTGTACTATTCTCTGTCTGCCCCAGGTGTTCTATGTCCCATGGTATTTGGCCAATGGTGTTTGTACTTGTTCTGTCAGTAAAAAGACTTTTAAATAATCCCTATCTATCCCTGATGCTGTGGGATTGTTCAAACCTACTCAAGGGCCTCTTCTTTCACCTGTTCTGTTGTCCAGTGGAGATCAAGAATATTATTTTCCTGCTCTAAAATCTACTCGATATATGCCAATTGCCCCAGATTCTCAGGAAAATGAAACATTCATCCAGGTGTACATAGACATTTCTTCATCTCCTTAAAGGGGATTAGGACATTTGCCATCTGTCCTGGGTGATGTGGTGTCTTAACTTGGGTTTTTATTGCTGTGAAGAGATGCCATGACAATGGAAACTCTTATAAAGAAAATATTTAATTGGAGTGCCTCTTACAGTTTCAGAGGTTCAGTCCATTGTCATCATGATGGGGATCATGACATCTTGCAGGCAGATCTTGTGTAAGGGCTGAAAGTGCTACATCTTGCAGGCAACAAGGCATCAACTGAGTGACACACTAGGGAAACTTGGACAAAAGAGACCTCAAAGCCTGACACCACCATGCCACACTTCCTTCACCAAGGCCACAATTTCTTACAGTAAAACTCCCTTTGGGGGTTATCTTCTTTCATATCAACACATGTGGCAATTGACATATCTTCCCAGAGGTCTGCACTATATTTGGTATCTAGCAAGCAACTACTCAATCTTCATAATCTAAGAATGATTGGATATGACATTTGATATCTACCTGTGGTATTCTAGACTGTGAGTTTGTTCTCTGGGCACCCAGCATGTTCCATATCTGTCCAGGAAACTTTAGGATCTTTGCCTTATATATCATTGTGTTTAGAAACTTTTACCATATCCCCCAAGAATTCTAAGAAAATTGTCACATGTCCCACAAGCTTAGGGACTTTAAACATTACCTGAGATAATTTGGTCCTTTCTAAATCTTTCCACTTTACTCAAAAGATGTGCACATCTCTACAGAAGAATCTAAAAAATTTGAAATTTCTAAACATTCTTATCATCTCTATCTGACTAAGGGTCTCTGTGTGTCTTAATCTGCTTCTCAAGGGTCAGTGAGACATTCTGTGTTAAAGATAATGTTTGTGGCTGCCTATTGCTGTCCAAGATGTCTTAATTTTATCTTATATCACTTGAATGCCTCAGACATTCCCCCATACCAAATATGTTCCAGATACTTTGAATTTATCTAATGCATATTGAGACTTGCCCATTCAACTCAATGGGATTTCAATAATTCCCCTGAGAAACAAAGGGTTCAAAACTTCTCCTTCTCAAAATCTTCTCCAATGGATTTTCAGGCTTCCCACATGTACTCAAATGGGTTTTGGGCATCTATTTCTATAAAAGATGAACTCAGACTGTTGAAATAGGGACATGATTGTTGAGTTTTGGCTAAAGTGGATTATTTTATGCACTGTTTCAAGAAACATGTCTTCCATATTTTCCTGTTATCAAGATGGACTCAGAATCACCCTAACTTAATTTTAGGTGAGTAATCTTTCCACTCATAGCAAAGACTCACACCTTCACTTTCATAAAAGGGGGACCTGTATGTGATGATTTTCTCACAAGATGTCAGAGATCTTTGCACATAGTAAAATAAGGATGCTGAGATCCTACTTTTAAAACAGGAAACAATGTCCTCACATCAGTACTCAAATTAGATTCAGACCATTGCGATCTGACTGAAGTACCCTCAGACATTTTCCCTTTCAACAAGAGACTTCAGTCATGTCAAATCTCTTTATCCATGTTATTGGCAGCCTTGAGTTGCCCAGAATTGCCCCTCCTAAGAAGTAGAGCCTCAGACATATTGCCTATTTCCAAGACAAATTCATATAAACCACTCTGAGTGAGTGGTCAAGACATGAACCTAGGATCCCTCATATCCACCACTTTTGTCTATAAATGGAAGATCACCTCCCAATCTGACCAAAGTTTTCTCCCAATTAGCTTGTCTGAAGAGGAGAACTTAAGACTTACTCTTTCTTTCTAAGATGCCTTCACATCTTCCTCTCCCAAAGCATTCTTCATATTTCTTTAACTCTTATTAAATGGCCCCATGAGAACAAAGGAATTTTACAACTATTCTTCCTGAAAAGCATCAGTACATCGTCCACAAATACAGACATAATTTTAAGTACACCTCTTTAATTGCAAACTTTCTCTGACAAACCAAATGGCTGGAAGTAGCCTGAGACATGTTACATAAGTACAGACACATTAGATCTTCTGCAATGTCTCAAAGAGATGCTAGATCCATTTCTCCAGAAAAATATTACTTCCCAACTTCTTCTACTGTATCAGGAGATACTGACCTGCTAAATTTTAATTATGTGTTTAGAGATGTTCCCAAGTGATTAATGGTGCTTATTACCCTCCCACCCTCAAGAAATAGGAGACTTCAGACACCTTCATGTGGTACAAAAGGGCCAGATTTTTCTCCTTCAGAAGCAGATAACAAAACAGTACACTCATAAATCAATAGGTTCTGAGACATAATCCTTTATAATTAAAGGCCTAAGAAGTACATAAATATATATAATCCATCATAAGCAGACACCTCAGATCTTCAACCACAGCAAAAGATGTTTTAGGTAGAGCTAAACCAGTACAAAGACACTTCCCAACATCTAATTACTGCAGCAGTCCACTAAGAAATGGACACTGAGAACCAAGGGCTTTGGAACTTCCCTAATAGGTCAGCACACAACCAGACATACACTTCTATATTCTGGGGATCTTGGACATTCCCCAGATGGAGACATTCCCTAGATGGGCCTCAGATATACACACAAATGTAGCATTGGGATTTCAACATTTGCATTGTTCCCAGGAGGCAAAAGACACCTAAACATAAATGAAGACAATCAGTGATTTATCCAGTCTAGGAAAAGCAAGGTTGAGACATTCACCTTTGATACAAGAGGCCTCAGAACTTCATATTAAGTAGAACACAGATTTATATATTCTCCCCCAAACAAGTAACCTCAGAATACTCTCTCTTCTTGATTGGGACTAAGAAATTCCTGCTCTAATCAGAGGAATTAATCCATACACCTGCTTGTGAAGAGGACTACAGAATCATGCTCTCTCACTCTTGGGGACATGAAGAACTGAAACCTGCCCCCTGGGCTCTTAATCTTATCCCTTCAGTGAAGAGAGGAACAAAGGTAAGGCCTAAACAAAAATTTATTAAAACTAACCTACTAACAAAGATAGACTTAGAACTTTCTCATATGTGAATGTGAGCTTATTTCTCCAAACCAGTAACAGATTTTCATGATTAGCCTAAGAGCGGCATGGAGAAACGCCATATTCAATGAGGACAATTCAGACATTCATTATCTGTACTATGTGTGTGAGAGAAAATCTCCTATGAAGAAGAAGATCACAGAGCTTATTATGTGGAGTCTTAGGTGTTTTTATAATGCTAAATGGTGAATGAGACTAACCTCCATGACTAACAAACAAAGAATTTATTTCCTCTCATTTTCTACCTAGTTCTACCTAACCCCCAAAGAAAACTAACAGAGACTCAGACCTTCTCCCTCTGTGCTGACTGATCTATAAATCCACCTATGTCTAAGGAAACTTCGGGGAACACTAATTTGAAGTTCCATCACAAAAATATAGAACAGCTAGCTTGGAAATGAGGACATTTACTGGGAAGATTTTGCCAGAATTTGAAGTCTATGTGCTTCCTGATAACATCTTTCAAGTTATTTATAAGGTTGAGAAGCCATTCCCAGGAATTGACATCCAAACTGTGAGAACAATGTGAAGATTTCTCTCATGCCTCCAGTGGAGTTCCAAGAGACACAGGTTTTTCTAGACTTCAAAGAGGAGTTCAAATATGACAAGAGATTTCCCAGATCTTGCTCTTCTATGCAAGGTAAAGTGGGACATTCACTCCCATAACAACACAGTTCACATCACTCTGCTCTCCCAAATTATGTCTGAGATATATGACACTCTGAATACCAGGTGTTAGAACTTCTCCTGTTGACACAAGGAGCTCTCTACCTCCTTTTCTGAGAATGGGCCCATAGATTTGCCTATTTACTGAGAAAGATTGTCCCACTCTAGTGATAGTGCCCAGAGAGCAAAAAGAGCCTGGGACCCACCTACCTCCTTCACTTCAGTCAGTGGAAACTGTGCTCTCACCATTGCTGCTCAGATCTCTTAGGATTGCTGTATATAAATCTGAGAAGGCAATTTAGCTGGAAACAGACACCCAAGATGTTCAAGAATGTCAAGATGTTGACATATTGCAGACCCCACTAAAATATGGATATTTCAAATCATGTGGAAGAGATGGATCTCATGAAGCATTTCTAGGACTATACTGGACTGAACTATACAAGGTTTGGAAAAGTCTGTTAAAAGTTGCATCAGGTTTTCCCTGTCTGGCAAAGTTCAGCTTGTAAAATAGTGTGCCTGATATCCCAGTGTCACCTCCCTCTCAGAAATCTTATCTATCTATGTTCCTGATTCTTCCAACTTTGATTAAGGAAGCATCAGATCTTCTTCCAAGGACTAAGAATCCTCAGACCCCCAACTATAACATTATTTCATGGTTACTTCATAACTATAATATTATAGCTCTTAAAAGTTGTAATATAAATATCTCATATGCAGGATATTTTATATATTACCCCAGGGGTCAGGGTTCACACTTTGATAATGGCTGTTCTAGAATAAAAGGAACTTTGAATCTGATATTGTATTCCAGCATCATCCTACTCTGCATAAGATACACTGGGTTCTTTATATTATGCCTGATGTATTCAGGGATCTCCCTTTTCTTCTCTATCATGTCCAACATGTTCTCTACTGGAGTAATGATCCCTTAGACCTTTGCTTTATGGATTTCTGATGTGGATCAGAAAGCAAATAGTATTTCTGATATGGATCTTTGAGANACTCCATCTCTAAATNATATCCAANNTNGATATCCCAGAGCCCAATATTTTCAAACAGAATCTAGAATTCATGTCATCTACCTTCAAGCCCATCACCAAAACTTGAGTGAATCCACCATTAATGCCTAGATCTGAGAGCAAAACACAATATAGATGGGGCAAACTTCCCAGTAATAGTCATTCATACTGTTACAAACAGACTTTGAATGCTAGCTAGTCTTCCACAGATTCAAGATAATTTGTGGAAATACTAACACCTGAATGAATAGTTTAAGAATCTGATGAGCCATGATGGAATATTCCTCACTGATGTTCTCTTTTAAGATCAGGAAGTATGACTCTTCCCTCCATTGACCAAGGGGCTTTTAATATTGAGTTTTGTTCAAGAGTGCCTCATAGTTTTTCTTTCATAGGAGGTGTCAAGTAATCCATTATTCCATTATTACCCTACTCCTCCCTTCTAGATAATATGTCAGACCCACCCATCTCTTAGATCAAAGGCTGTCTCTGACTTTTTTCTTTGTCCCAAAGGTTTTATGTTTATATTTTGTCTTCCATGACACTCACTCACATTTGTCCATTCTTGTAATTGGGTTTAAATCAGTTTCCTTCTTAGTAACCAGGACTAAGAAGAAGGGAGCTTTATACTCTTTTCTCTGCAGAAAAGAATGGGATGCTTCCGGACTGCAGAGCAGGTTAGGGAACCTATGATGTACCTCTAACAAATAAGAGGACTTCAGACATTCTATATTTTCTTTGGTAGTTTTGGGCATAATTCTCTGATAATTGAAAACTCCAAAGTGTTCTTTATGGTCATGGAGTATCTNAAATACTCATCTCTTTGAAGACACTTCAGTCCTACCCCTCCGATCTCTTTAGCTGTCCTAGCTGTATATGGTGACTTACCATTGCATATGAGAGCCTCCCCAGCTGAACAAGTCAACCATTTCAATTTCTGCTACAGAAGGGATCACAGATCCCTGGTCTATATAACAGGGAAGATAATATTGAGTTTAAAAAGGATTGAATTTATCTGCCTAGAAGTTAGTGAATATATGTGAAAATTTTCTGTTTCATCTGTAGAGCTAAACAAAGTCTTGTGGAAGGATCATTGCTCAAAAGAGCAACATCCTTCTAGAAGAAAATTCTNATTTCTTTCTGGACTCCCAAAGATTTGATTCATGGTATGCATATCTCTAACTGGGAGGCATAATGAGAAGTTAATGAGGCAGAGCCCAAATCTTCTCCCACTAACCAAGGTAACCTAGGGCTTTCACTTGCTGCCAAGGGTGAATTGGATCTCCACATTCTGAAAAATATGGCTAGGGTCTTTCCTCATCTGAATAAAGAGATTCAGAAACATTCTCTTGCCCAAGCTAGTCTCATAACTTTCTACTCTGACAAAGGAATTGCAGAACTTCCTCTAAAAAGAGTCATCATATATTTCATTTTGAAATAAGCAATCTTCCAGAGGGAGCCTCAGGCCTGGCCCTCCTTTACAATGTGATATTAGACATTACCTATCTCTACAAGAGAAATTAAACTATTTTTGTCAAAACATAACACACATTTTCTTTATGAACAAGATGAGATTAGACATGCTTCTCTAGCTAATATGACCTTGCCTCATTTTCTCATTGGTCCTTATAGATCCATGGTGAATCTCCATGTATATGACTCTAACTTAAGAGCCTTAAACATTCACTCTCTGTGCTAGGGTAGATATTGGAAAAACCCACTTATTAGTAACTGACATCATGACTAGCCTGGTGTCATATTCAAGAGCCTGCTACTCATATAGGATTCCTTAAAGTTAATAACCAAACATAGTGAGAATGTACACTTCATTCTACTCCATGTAGCTGAACTTTAGCTTAATAAGTTTACACAGAGAGCAACTTTTGATCTGCCTCTGAGAAAAATGGTTAGATGTATATCAGGCTTACTATGGAATTTGTAAAAATAAGACTATTCCAGATTGTGATGAATAGTTGGAAACAGAGTGGGTGAGGTGATGTAGTTGGCCAAGGGTATGGTGAGGCAAATAGATCCCCTTTTCTGCTCATTGTACTCTGTGGCTTGGAACGTTTTCTCACTCTCCAAGATGGTCTAGAACTTGGCTTTCCTCTACTGCGTCTAGACTTTTCCCTTTTCAAGATTTTTTTCAAGAGTCTTTTATGTCCACTGTACTGCAGATCACAACTGTGTCCTCAGACCCATGAGAGAAGACTCAGACATTCTTACTATGGGAAACTCATGGCCTATTTCCAATTCTCACCATTGGAATCCACTCTAGTTAGAGTTCACAGAATCCAATAGTAGTGATCATATCATGGAATTCAGGCTACTTCCATCTATCCAATCACAAGAAATATTGCAGGTTCCATTCCTATACAGATCTGGGAGGCTGAACACAACACTAAGCAGGCAGTGTTGCTGCCACAGAAACTCTTGCTGTTCATAAACACTAAAATTGCTACCTGTTGTTTGAAAATTTCACTAACAGTATGAATATCCTAATCCAGGAAGAACTGGTAGATGAAGAAGCAATACTTGGACCATTCTCTATTGCACAGGAAGAAATTCAGTTATTGCCTAAAGTGATATAAAATTTTCCTCCATGGCCAAAAGGTACATCCTTCACCTATGCCTAATATAGTTGCTGTTTTCTACGTATACCTGTGCCTCAGGTTTCTCCTATTTAAAATTTTCTCACTATTTGCTGCTTTGATGAAGGGGAAAACCGAGCTTTCCACCTAGGGCAGAACATCATTCAGTTCTTTTTCAATTGGATATCCTGGTCATACATTTTTACTTTGAATAAAGCAGACCTCATAACTTCCTCTTTTCATAAAATGGTCCTGAGACTTTTGTCTTCTTATTTTATGGGACCCATTATTTCTCTATATGCACAATGTTTGCCTTCATACACTCTTCCAATAAAGAGTCTCAGAAAATCATGTTCTACAAATTTGGGGACTTAAAATTTAAGTCTTCCAAGTAAGTGCTGTTCCTACTTTCCTTTTCTTCCAAGTTACCTGACACAAGCTCCCTAGGTGAAGGGAGCTTGCATAAAAAGGTAGATCCCATATTTTCATGGTCTTCATGAGGGCACTTTAGACCTACTCCTTCTGACTAAGAGGCTTCAAACCTGTTCCTCAAACAAACATGACCTGAGACCTCTCTCCAAATGCCAGCATCTTCTTAGAAGAATTCTGAGACTGGTGCCGTACCTGCAATGGACATCTGGGATAAGTGTCTATTCTAAACTTTGATGTTGAAGAGGAACCTAATAGAGTTTCTTGGACTTCCTCTACTTCATAAGGTACCCGGAGAAATTTCCATTCTGCCAAAAGGCATCCAGAACCTCTCCTACATTGCCCAATTCTCATCCCATTATTTCTCTAGAAGAATATAGATGTACATGATTATCTTAAGTCCAAGAGTACCTCTGTCATTCTTGTAACCAAGAAGGCCAGATTTATAACTCTACCCACCGAAGGAAAAGAAATTTCCATTCTGCACAATAGGTCTGCAAATATCTCACAAAAGAGGCTGAGGAATTTCAGATCAGACCATGAAGAGGTAACATCATCTCCTTATGTATATGGAGACCTGGAATATTGCAATTTTGTTCAAAGGCATCATTTTGAGACCAGAAAATCATTGGATGTAGACTTTCTTCAAAGTAATCAAACAATGCCCTCCTTTCCCCCTGGGGCTTCCAACTATCTTCCCACAAGGGTAACTTAAGTAAACATTTCCCTTCTCCTAAAATTGACGTCAGTTCTGCATGGTTTCCTAAGAAGTTAACAGTCCTCATTAATGTACAATGTGACCTCATATAGTCTATGTATTCTTCTGTGGGCAATAGACTTACAAATTTATTCAACCTGGTCTCATATTTTCCTATTTTACCCTAAAGGACACTATCCTGATTATTTTAATACTGAATGATCTTCAGATAAGCCTTTTATGACAAATTCGGCCCTTATATATTATTATCTGATTAAGAGTCTTCAGCTTGTCCCCACCTAATGTAGAGGTACACGTCATTCCTTTCACCTCAGTAGATCCCCCAGACCACTGGAGCTTAATTTTCCACAGCTCAGAATTATCAAGTAGAGGCCAGAACAGAATTTCATTGCCTTATGCTGAAAAAAATGGTGTGGATCCCATAAATTAATACCTACATCAAAGCAGCCGAATATAAACTTGAGGAAGTGATCCATCTGAAAATGCTGTCTCTGGATTTTTCCTGTGTTCTATGTGGGCATGAAACACTTCTGAATTCTATAGAAATTCTTAAACTCTTTCTCCTTTGTTTTCTGGATCCCAAGACCTCCCTCTCTGAGGTGAGAGATATTGAACCTCTACATATGTACATCCTCCTATCACTGGTGTCTCAAAGAAACATCTTCTGTCTAATAGGTCCTCAGATCACACCCTTTGCCTAAGAGTCTATCTCTTTAGAAAAATCTTTACCCCACAATCTCTATCCAAGATGACCTGTGTTTTCTTCTCATCAAGGAGATGTCAAACCTTCCTCTCAGCCTGCTGTGATAGAAGAAGATTGAAACATTCCACTTCTCATGAAGAAAACATTGTTCGTCTGTAATTTCTGGCACCAGAACCCAATAGTATCACCTAGTGTCTGGAAACCAAATCCTCATCTTGCGATCAAGTTTTCTGATATGGAGCAAGCCCATCATTTTGCACTCAGAGCTGAGTATNCAAACAGAACATTAAAGAGATGACTACACCATGGACAGCACTACAATCAAGAATGGTGTTCAGATTGCTGCCTGACTTCCTGAAGATGACACAGAAAATATGGACATGATGTTGTTGTTTTTATTGTTGTTATGCTTTTCTTGTTGGTTCTGTATTTGTTAAAGTTTAGAAAATAATAAGTTGAATATTTTTTATGTTATTCATTGCTTGCCATTAAATATCAGCAACCATATAGTTATTAAAGTGTCTCGGTTTATACTCTATTTGCCAGCAAGTCATATATTTACATATATGTTCCTACTGGTTCAGAGATTTATTGCTGAATAATTAATTTTTATGAATGTCAATATTTTAAATTTCTGTTCAGATGAATACACATTGTCTATAGAGCAATATGATTGCTGCCACGTTATGATATTTCCACATCATGTCCATTCTTTTGACATCATTTGGAATATATATCCTTACTGATTAGTCTTAGAATATGTTTTGTAGAATAGTGGTTATGTGGACGAATGCCTTAAGCAGAAATGTTTTAAGAAGTCTTATCATCTTTTAGATTACTATTCTCAATATTTATTACATATTTATTCTTATAGTCATAATCATGGTGGCAAGACTTCCAGGTTTTAATAACTGATATTATGCAGAAACAAAAGATATAATAGATACTAAGTGAAAGTCAAATCTATGCTCTGATAGTGAGGATTTGTTGAAAACATAGGATTTATGATTTTCTCCTTCTCTCTATCTGCCCCCTTCTTTCTCTCTCTCTCTCTCTCTCTCTCTCTCTCTCTCTCTCCTCTCTCTCCCTCTCTCTCTCTGTGTGTTTATTGGTTCCATGGCAGATATTTATGACTTCAAAGTATATAGAAAAACATTGTATTATTTTTGGTACCATGTTGGAGAAATAAAAAATTTTACAGATTTATACTGTTTCCACATGTGTTTGTTTGTTTACTTACCTTCTTTCTTTGTGAGAGGGTTGACTGTGACATTGGTCACCTGTGAAATCTAGAGGACAACATTATCAATTTGATTTTTTCCTTCTACTTTGTGTTCAGGAGAGTGAACTCAGGTTATTTCACTTGGTGATATGTGCCTTGAAATCTGAGCAGTTTCGTGCAGGCTGACACTGTGTTTTGATAAAACTTAAAGGATTATATAAACTCTTTTTTTTTGGTTTTTTTTCGGGACAGGGTTTCATTGTGTAGCTTTGGTGCCTTTCCTGGCACTCACTCGGTAGCCCAGACTGGCCTCGAACTCATAATGATCCTCCTGCCTCTGCCTCCCGAGTGCTGGGATTAAAGGCGTGCGCCACCACCGCCCGGCTATATAAACTCTTATATTCCGATGTATTACATTATATCTGTTAAGGTTGGTCTGTGTACCCTTAAATTCCTATAACAGATTCTGTGGTATTAGGAGTAGGGCTAATGATAACTAGTGTTATCTGTTTGACCATTTTTATTGCAGTATGTGTTTATTTCTGGTGCATGTAGTGGTGGCTGCATAACTAAGGGAAGTAGTTCTATATCACCCAGAGTCCATCAGAAGCCCATAATACTGAGGTCAAATGTAGAACCTCATGAGCCCTTTCTCATTTCTTACCACTGAGCCAGTGTTTCTATTTCCCAAAGGTAAGATTACGTTCATAGTCCTTAAGGGAGAATTATTTATTTTTGTGGTCCTATACCTGATTCTTTTACTTTTTGAATCATAATATTTTTAATACAATATATAATCTGATCATGCTTTTTCCCTACACAATGTACTCACAAATCTTGCCCAACCCACCTTAATCAATGACCTTGTTTTCTTTTATTTTCAATTATTTTATTCCTTACCTAATTTTTATTGGAAATAGATTTTTCTCTCATGAATCCAGACCACAGTTTCTTGTCCCTCCACTCCTGCCAGCTACCACACCTGTCCTCTTCCCCGGATCCACTCCCCCTCCTTTTATCTTCAGAAAAGTCCAAGCCTCAGAGAGACAAAAACCAAATAGAACAAAATAGACACAATGAGAAATGGCAATTTATTGTTCTCTTTGAAATTAAACAAACAAAAAGAACACACACAAACACACACCAACCTCAGAAAAACTAAAATATAGCAACAAAAAACCCAGTAGGACAGAAAANACCCAATGAAAGCAACAAGACAGTAAACGTTTATTTAAGAAAAAATCTCTCCACGATGAAAAGACCAACTAATAAACCCCAATACCAAATTTGAAAACGGTATCTTTTGAGTTTTGGACCACGTCTAAAAGAATCTATCTGCCTCTGTTCTATTGCCATGAATAAGACAATACTTATTAAAAAATAAAACATTTCGTTGGAAGCTTTATTCCAGTTTGTGAGGTCTACTCCCTGGCTTCATAGGCTTATAGGAATATCATAATGCAAAATGCTTTCAGTACAATGAAAAAGTCCCCATAGTCTTTCAAAACCTCGAGTGTGCATGGCTCCCCAGTGCCATTAGGCAGGGGTTAATTCAGAATTATCAATAGTTGAGAAAATAATGTAAATAGGGCTGAAATTCATTTTTCTTGTGGGTATGTATGAATCCCATTTCCCCCTTTCCTAATTGATGTTTAATGAAGAATTTTATGTATCAATATAATACATGCAAATAAAGTCATTACATTGCTATTACAGCAGATTGATGAGCACTTAGATATAGTTCATATTCTCTAGTTCTGATATTTCCAGAATAGAGACACCAATATTGTACCTCTACCTTAGGCAACCTCTTTTTACTGAAATTAAAACAAGCTTCTCTTCATTCTGTTATCTTTATGGGAATTTGAGCACATAATCAAGGTGCAAATAAGTGGAGAAAATAGATGAGTGAA
>LZPO01117123.1:140114-159651 GCA_001675575.1 Neotoma lepida
AAAAAAAGCTTTGTCAGGTTTTATGTGGAAATTTCTGTCCCATGATGGGCCCCATATGTAGTCAGATGTTTCTCTCTCACTGGTGTGTTCCAAAATACCTGGTAGTTGGTTCCAAAATAGTTGACTCAGAGGCTCAATATAAATTATAAATGNTCAANCAATAGCTCAGGCTTATTATTAANGAGCTCTTACATTTTAAGTTAACCCATCTTCCTTATTTACACTCTGCCATGTGTCAGTATCTTTATTAGAATGGCACATTCATTTTCTGTTCCCTCTGTGTCTGGATGGCAACTCCTCTGACTCTCTCCTCCTTCCCATCATTATCACTTTGGCTCTCCCACCTAAATGCCTGCCTGACTACCCACCTGTCAGCATTTTATGAACCAATGAGAGTAATATACATTCACAGTATATAGAAAGATTATTCCACAGCAGAAGCCTCTCTGAGGACGAATGGAAAAGGCACTGATATATGAATATAGTATAATTACACTAATTTCATTGAATTTTTCCCAGTTGTGTTTGGTTCTTCTCTAGTTATCTGGGTTAATCAGTCTTACTTTATTTTGTGTTTACCTGTCATTTCTTGCTCCTCTACCTTTTTCTGAAGGGGAAATTGAAAGGGACTAGATGTGGAGGAGAAGGGACGTGGTGGAATATTCGGAGAAGTAGAGAGAGGGAAAAATGTGGTGGGGTGTTTTATATGTGAGAAGAATCTATTTTCAATAAAAACAAAAAAAAATGTCATCCACTATGATCAACTTGAGTTCATCCCAGAGATGTAGGAATGATTCAACATACATAAACCAATAACATAATCATACTAAAAGAAAAAAGCCACATAATTATTTCATTAGATACCGAGAAATCTTGTTTCAAACACTCTTATCACTGGAATACAGAGGATATACCTCAACACAATGAATATAATTTATAGCAAGGCCACAGTCTACATAGAGACTAAATAGGGATCAACTGAAAATATTTCCATTAAAATCACAAACAAGACAAGGATTTGCACACAGTCCTTCTCTTTTCAATATAATACTTAAATTTTTAGCTAGAACAGTAAGACAACTGATGGAAAACAAGGGAATACAAGTTGGGAAGGAAACATTCAAAGTATCTTTATTTCCAAATAACATGATAGTATACAATAAATTGAATCTCTCTCTGTACACACACACACACACACACACACACACACACACACACGGAATTTATTGAAATTACTTACATGCTGTAGTCCACAATGGCTAGCTGTGAATGGAAAGTCCAAGAATCCAATAGTTGCTCAGTCCCCAAAGGCTGCATGTCTCAGCTAGTCTTCTGTATATGCTGGAATCCTGAAGAAGTAGACTCCAATACCAGTGAAAGAACAGATATGAGGACAAAGTGAAGTCAAGTGGGAGAAGAATGAATGAATGCTTTCCTCTTGCATTGTCCCTATATAAGCTTCCAGCAGAACCTGTGATGGCAGATGTGACTTCTTGAGCCTCAAAATCTGGATTTAAAGGTATGTGTCAATCCTACCTCAAGATGTGGATCAAAAGATTGTCTTTAGCCTTAAGATTCAGATCACAAATGTACCCTCCATTTCTGGATTGTAGCTCATTCCAGATATAGTCAAGTTGATAAGCAAGAATAGCTATTACAAACAAAAAACTCCCATACCTGATAAACACTTTCAGTAATGTACTGAAATACAAAATTAACACACAAAGTCAATATCTTTCCTGCATTGCAAATGTACTTAAAGTCTTGTGTCATTTTGTTCTGAATCTATCTGGCTCTGGACATACTGGGTTGCAATATTTTTAGTTACTATTTCTTTTGCACAAGAATTATAAGACTCTTCAAAGTGTTTATGTCATCTTGATTTCACTTTGGTAGTTCATATATATCAAGAAATTCACCTTTTTTTTAATGTTTTCCAGTTTTGTGAAAAACAAAAATTTAGAGTACATCCCTATGATTCTCTGAATTTACTCAATATCTGCTTTATANTCTTCCGTTACACATCAAACATCATTAATTTGCATATTCTCTTTAAGTCCCCTGATTAATTTGGCTATGAGTTTGTCATCTTGTTGATTCTTTTGAAGAAACAACTTTTCATTTCATTTATTCTTCATTTGGTTTTTGTTGTTGTTGTTTGTTTCTATCTCATTGATTTCAGTCCTGATATTTTTAGCCCTGATTTTTCAGCTCTATTATTACTTTACATGTACTGTTTTTAAGTATTGTTCTTTGAGAGATTTCAAGTGTNNAATAAGATTATTGATGTGAAATCANTCCAGTATTTTTATGTATGTATTTAGTTCTTTGAACTGGCCTTTTAGAATACANATCACTGTGTCCCATAGTTTGGGATATACTGTGTTTTCACTTTCATTCTNAGTTTCTGTCTTGACTCACTGTTCATTCAGTAGTGAGTTGTTCAGCTTCCATGAGTTTGTATATTTCCTGTTGGTATTATTGATATACAGCTTTAATTTAATTTATGGTGATAGAATAGAGTCCAAGGTGCTATGTTGGTGTTCTTATGACTGTGGAGATTTGTTTCCTTATTTATCATCAATTTTTTAGAACGTTCCATGAGTTTTTGGGGAAAAAACTTATTCTTTGGTGTTTCATTGTGTTATTCTATACATGTCTATCATGTCCATTTGATTTATGATGTTATGTAACTCCAGTGTTTCTTTGTTTAGGTTATGTCTGGAAGACCAACTTGTGTGATTAGGGTACTGAAGTCACTCAGTATTGCTGTGTTAGCACCAATGTGTGATTTTAGCAGCAGTACTGCTTCATTTGCTCACGTTTGTGCCCTGTTGCTTGGTGCATACATATTTAGAATTATAATATGTTTTTGTTGTATTTTCCCTTTAATTATTAT
The DNA here is from genome assembly GCA_001675575.1 of Neotoma lepida. Lineage (NCBI taxonomy): Eukaryota > Metazoa > Chordata > Mammalia > Rodentia > Cricetidae > Neotoma > Neotoma lepida. Next base: position 143,014 of record LZPO01117123.1, read on the forward strand.
ATCCTGTCCACCTCAATCCCTTCTGTATACTTTTGTTTCGAGTTTATATTGTCAGATAATACAAAAGTAGCTATGCCTGCTTTCTTCATAGGTACATTTCCTTGTAATACTCTTCAATCTTTTTTAATTAAGCAAAGACTCTCTTGAGGGTGAAGTATGTATCTTGGAGGCATCAGAAAGATTCATCCTTTTTCCTAATCCAATCTGTCAGTAAGAGGGTTAGTCAGTCAGGGGAAGTAACAACATTAATATTGAGACTTGTCAATGGGCAGTGTTTTTTGATTCCTATTTTGTTATAGTGGTGTTTTTCACCCCTTTTTCATGAACTGTTACAGACTTATTTATCATTTCTGTCCTCTTGCATATGATAAGCCTTTTCATCACACTGATGTTTTCTTTTCTCCATCTGGATTTCTTGACAGAAACTGCTTAAAGTTAATTGTATTGTGAATAGTTTATTCTCTTCTGTTGAAGTCAATGATATTTTCCTTGGTCTAGTAGTCTATGCTAACCGATGTGGTCTGTGACAACTTATAAAACATCCACCCAAGTATTTCTGTATTTTAGAGTATCCATTGAAAAGTCAGATGTTAGTCTAATGGGTCAGCCTTTGTATGCACTGTGGACTCTTTCCTTTGCAGCTTTCAGTGTATTCTTTGCTTTGTACATTTAGTGTTTGATTATTTATGTATCATGCAGGGTTTCTGGCCCTGTATATTTGGTGTTCTGTATGTCTCCTGTTCTTTAATAGGTATCCCCTTCTTGACATTGGAAAAATGTTTTTCAGAGAAATCTTATACAAATAGTTATCTCAATATGTCCAATAAAGTCAGTAGAAACTCAAACTAAAATAGTATGAGAAAGAAGCAAAGCACAAGCTAAGTTCACCAGTATACTCCAGACCAAGATGAGAAAGTATAGCACCATAGAAGATTTGCTCCTTTGAAAAAGGATATATTATTCCAATACCCAGGAATGACAAAAATTTTCTGATTTTCTACTTTGGTTTTCTAAATAGCTCATATTACAGGTAGGTAAATAATACCTCTAGATTATTACAAAACAAACACAAGAAAAAATCAAAAGTATAAAATGTGTGTGGGTAGTTAATCATCATTTAAAAATTAAAATTGTATATAATTTTACATATCTGCATCATAAGTATGATGTAAAATATTTAGCAAGATGTGTATGTGCCTTGCTTATTACAGATGTGTACTTTTTTCTTTTGAACCATGAATGGTTGAACACTTCTGTGGATAAGAGGAGGATTAGGACATGGGGCAACTGTTAATAATTCTTAGAATTCTTACATGGAATGTAGTCTGTGTTCTCAGAAGTGGTAACTCCTGGAGAAAGCCACAATAAGACAGATTCCATGGGCTAATAAAAGATCAAATAAGATGCCAGGGAGAAGAGCAGTAGAGGGGCAAAGACAAAGGCAAAGCAAGGAAGGAAAAGAGAAGGTGAAGCCAGGAGGAAGTCAAGGTTCCTGATAGGCCACCATGGACTTCACACTGTAGCATGGGTCACCACTGAGAGGCAGAGGCTAGACTCTTCGCATCATGGAGATATAGACTCCTCAGGTTGGGAAGGGATATGCTGGGGTAATGGAGCTTGAGTGGGTGTAGGAGACGTGTTGGCATCCTGGCTATGCTGAGGTTCCCCTCTATTTCAAGTCCCCTTACCAGTGTCCCTTTGAGGGGAGTCCATTTGATGAATGGTGCTGGGAACAATGCTATCTTGTAGAAGGAGCCACTGGTGGGAGGACAGCTGGATCTCCAAGGGAATTTCCTGCCCATGTCTCACTACTGCTTCCTGCCTAAATTTCCAAAATGTGACCTACATTAAATTCCTTGTTTCTATGTTCCTTAGGTCAACATACTACTTCATAAGTCAAGAGGCTTCCAGCCTCTCAGCAGGCTTCAGGTTCCCAGATAACCAGTTAATTTGGGGCTGTCTGATGTGTTGATATTCAAAGTATTTTCTAGGGCATATGTGCAAGATATGAGCTGAGGCTTCAACTTACCTGATTAGGACTTCAGCACTAGGAGGCCTATTTAGCTTGCCACAACTTGTCCCTTCTTTCTCTCACCTCTGTCAGGACCTTTAGTTGCTGTCATTTCCTGAGGCAGTTTAGTCCCAGAAAGAGTCAGGGATTTCTGGATTGAAAGAGAGTCTTTAAATTCCACAAGAAAAAAATGCTACTAGAGTCCTAAACTCCTTCTCTGAAAATAGAATTTTATGGTGGTTCTGATATGTGAGACCAGGTCCCATTGTTGAGAGGACTTATTGGTGGTTTATAGATTTGTTAAATTTTTACATTTTTATTATTCCTATCCCCTGTGTGTGTGTTTGTGCTGTAGGTGTGTGTGTGTTTATGTTATATGTTTCTGTGTTTGTGGGCATAAGGATAAAATAGTACATATGTGGAGGTCAGAACACAATTTCCTAGAGTTGGTTCTCTCCTTCCAACCACATGGATACAAGTGATTTAATTGAGGTCACCTGTGGAGCGGCTAACCACCAACCCACAATTTCCTAGAGTTTTCTTGGGTGCGAGTAGCGGGAAATATTAGATAGAAGGATTTTAGATTATTGAGAAAAGATAGAAATAAAGGATAGCCTTGAGAGTGCCCGGAAACTATTTCACCGGATGATTGTCTTGGCCCCAGAGTATTTATAGAAAAGCTAGAGCAAAAGACCTTCCCCCAGCACAGCCATGTGCAGACCATCTCAGACACCTGCACTCGGGCCCGTGGTCCAATCATCCTCTCTGTGCAGACCTGCTGGGTAAAGCCAAGAGGAACCTGAAAATGGGCTCCCACAGGTCCCCATTTCTTAATATATAAAAAACAACTCCTTATTAAGACCTTACAGCAGTCTCTATAGCTGTCACACCTCCCAAATATGGGAGTAGAGGATGATAAAAGATGGCATTTCATTTGGGGAATGGTCTAAGGTAACTACAGCAGTCTTAGCTGCATTAAGGCTTTCGAAACCAGACATTTCTTAATGCAGTTGCAAACTTATAGAACCCCTTAAGCTTCATCATAAACAGATTAACATAAATATTGTTACACATAATTACAGTCAGTTTTCTCAATCTTACAACTTAAACTCTTAATGTTTGAACTACCATAAATGTTGCTATACATAGTAACAATTTTCTCAATCTTAGAACCATTTGAAATTCTTGCTGACAGAATATAGGATAAACTTCTGAAGTACTCACAACTTAAATATTTTAACTTCACCAAACCTGAGTGCATTAATATCAATAGGGTAAAAATTTCATGACCATTATTATCCTATACATACATTCAATCTTAATTCACTCACAACTCCCCCTTTTCTTTATAATTTTTTAAACAAAATCTCAAACCTAATTAGAAACCAAAGTTATACAATTATAATTTCTTCAAACCAATATTTAAAAGCAATATTCTCCATCTAACTATTAACACTTTGAAAACTTAGCAAAACATCTAAAAGCAGATTCTTAATAAAACTTTACATTTTAAAGTAAGCTCTTAGTATACCATATGCATTTCTTAGTAACCAAACATTAATCCACTCAAATAACATATTTTTTAAATTAAGTAGACTAAGAAATATTACTTCCCCCATTTCTTTATAACTTTAAAAAAATTCCAAATTTCTCTATTTAAATAATTCCATCTGCAACAAAACCAATTCCATAAGTAATTCCATTTTACATAAATAGTTCCATAAAACAATTCCATTTTTCATGAATCACCAGAGTTAATAAAGCATTTAAACATACAAAAAACTACCTTGAACCTAGTAGAAACAATAAATCTCTTCTTTTACACAGTTCCACTTTTAACACAAATAATTCCAGTAAACAGTTTCTAGATCACCATAAGTAAATTCAAAATTATCCTCATTGCAATAAAATCACTATTGTCCATTCCATTTCTTAAGTCCCAAAATTCAAATAATAAATTCTGTTACCAGCCTTCCAAATATGAAGAAATTTATAACCAAACGCTTTTCGTAGTTTCATCTTTCTTCTTAAGTTCAAAAACTTCAAATAAATTCCGTTACTAGACTTTCATTTCCAAATATGAAGAAACATTTTACAACCAAAAACTTTTTGCAGTTAATCTTAGTTCAAACAAGTGTCTCTGCAACTTTCATTCTCAAGCCAGAGACAGTTTTAGTTACATTAACATTTTAAAACTGCACCGTTTTGCTGTTAATTTCAGTTTTTCTGTGTTGCATTGATTTTCCAATGGATCTCAGCTGCAGGTGCCTTGTTTTGCTGGTTCTGGCGTCCACTATTCTTAGCTTCTTAGCTGCTTCTGAAGCTTTTAAACTGCACAGACTGTCAGCTTGCTGTCTACTAAGACACTACCTCCTGTGTCTCAGGTTCCTTAATCATATACGTTTAGCATAGACTCACACAATCAACATTTACGCTTTTCCATAAATTCACATTCAACATATTTTGCTTTACACTTTTTTTTTACAAAGTCACATATAACATTAACATACTTATTTATATACTTCTTATTTACTTATGATGGCCATTTCTTTACCTCTTACAAATTTATTTACTTCTTAAGGAAACTCTGTAGTACTATAGCAAATATATTTCTTATATTCTTATTTAAACTTACAACTAGCATCTTTATTCTTATTTAGACTTACATTTATAACTAGCATCTTCATTTATTTACTTCTTATATTCTTCTTTAAACTTACATTTACACCTAGCATCTTTATTTACTTCTTATACTTATTTACTTCTTATTTCTTACAAGGTCTTAAAGAAATTCTATAGATTTTAAGCAAACGCTATAGAGCTACCATGAGCACATATCTAACTTAGCAAACACTTAAAAGATTTCTTAATCCTTAGAAGAGATTGACATCTTAATTTTCTACTTTTAACTCTTAATTATCACTATCTTTATTACATTTCCTTAACTAGACAGGAAGTACTTGAGAGTTTGAAACAAGAGTCTTTAATAACTCTCTTAACTATAGGAATCAATGAATTCTGTTGCTAAACAGTACTTTATGTATTTCGGATCTTTTCTCAATTTATAGCAAGCCCAAAAGGAAAGAAAAGAGAAGAAAAACCTTGTAAAGAACATTCTGTTTCTAAATTGCTTCACTAGTCATCCCATAACAGTCAAATTTCCCATTCAGCAGAAGACAATTGTCTAAGTTAGAGTGGAGTACCAAACCCAAAGCTTTCAGCAGGTTTCCCTGTATACCAAAACTTTGTTTCAAACCTCCTCAGCAGTCTGGAGGTCTCCTTATTCTACTATGCCCAGACTGCAAGATGAAAGATCAATACCAGGAAAATTGATTTAGCTGCTTTTCACACTCATCTTCTTATTAGCCCAGTATTTTTAGCAAGAATGCTATACTACTTTGCAAAGAATTCAAGAATGCAAGTGTTTCTTCATGTTTCATTTCATTAGTTTCTTAGCCTCTGATATTAGCAGCTGTGATATTTAGCATTGATTTCTTATAGAGAACTTTCAGGTGAAGCAACTTTGTTTTGTAAGACAGCTAGATTTTTTGAAGCTTTATCTCATCTATACAGAAGTCATTTCTTTTTGAATATCTGTTTTCTTGTCTCTTTATTAGATTTTCAAAGGAATCATTCATTGCAGGCTCTTTGTTCAAAAGCTAAAGAATTTCAACTTCCCTTGCTTTCTTAAGGATTTTAAAGTGGCTTGTTAAACAGTTTCTAGTTAGAGTCTGTCATTTGCCCAAATTCATAACAGCTTCCCTGTGCCAAAGTTCAGAGATTTCTTTGTAACAGAAATTTCAGTTTGCTTTACAAAAAGCTTTACCTCAAGGTGAGGGTGAAATTCCATTGAACTACCGTAAAGCTCTTAGCAAAAATTATTGCACAGTTATTAGGGAAAATGAGATATTTTCTTTAAGCAGCAAAAAGCTGCGAAGCGCCAAGCTTCGTACCTTTTCAGGTTTTCATTGGAACTGACATGCAACAAACTCTTAGATGATTTCCTCCTTCTTATTCTTTTTAAAGCTGTCTTTTAAGTTTACTATGTGCGTTTTTGAGCCAAACAAACAGTTTTTGGACATTTATCGCCATCTTTAGGGGAAAAAACTACCTTTCCCAGAATGCATTTCTCTTTATCAGCTCACTGTTAGGAGCTAGCTTATGGACTTCATTTCCTATAGTTCTTTTGGAGTCTAGGAGTCAACTTTCTGTTCTTTTACCAGGCTCAATTACAAAGTTTTCATGGTTTTCGCCTGGGAGGTTTGAACCAAGCTTTTTATGTTTTCAACTACGGGACATCGGGGGAGATTTCTGTTCTCTCCTCAGCTGGCTTTAACAGGTGTTTCTCCTTCATTGGACACACTGGCCCTGGATCAGAACTGCACCTGCCTTGTTAGGGCTCATTGAGGCCGGCATTTCTGAAAGCAACTTCTCAGGGCATTGTGCATTTTTCTTAGCCAGAAAGTGAGAAACAAAAGCATTTACAATAGAGCTTTCCCACTGGTCTTTCAGAGAGTCTCTCTCCTAGACAGTTTGGTCTCAAGTTCATTCCTTTTGCCCCTAAAGCAGTTCCCATGCCACACTGGTGGCTTTTCCTGCTACTGAAGGGTAGGAGCTTTTTGTCTGTTTCTGTTTTCAGGGTCTGAGAGGTTTGTGTTTTTGCCTCATCAGACCTTTTGCCTGACCCAGTCCCCCAGCAGGTTGCTTTTGTTATGTTTGACTGTCCTGGTTCTCACAGACAGAGCTTATGCCAGAGGCAAATCACCTCAGGGCTTTACTGCACACCTCATCTCACTGGAGTCAGTTGAAACAAAGCTTTTCTCAGAAAGATGTTTTCTTTGATGGAAAAGAAAGCTTTACTCCTGTATAGGTTTTCTGTTCAGACCTGGCTGGGCTCTTTCCCCAGACAGCCATTCTGGCTCGGCAGCACAGCTGCAAAACACATTCAGCTGGCTTTATTGCTTTCCCCAGCAGGCCTTCCCATCAGAGAAGGACCAGTCTTAGCTCTTTGTAGCTCTGTGCCTGCATTTTCCTGAGTCTATGGCTAAGTTCTAGCTGTAGGAGAATTCTGGCTAGCAGCTTCTCTTTGTTGGTCAGAAGCGAGGAAACAATGCTTAACAGTTTCAGCTCATTGCTTCAGGGGATTGTTAGGGCAATTAGGAGCACCTTTTCATTCTAATATGTGCTCACTCAGAAACAAAGCTCTTGATGCCTCAGTTCAGCTTCAGCTGAAAGGTTCAGGCTTTTTTTGCTTTTTCTCGTGTCAGTAGCCCTTTCCCAGGTACTGTATGCCTCTGTTGCAGCTTCACCTTGGGAAAACTGTCTCTTGCTTCAGGTTTTTGCTGCACTTTCTCTAGCTAGGCACTAACCACAGGGAACTTCTGGCTGTTTTTTACTAGCTTAAAGAGACAAAGCTTAGAAGAGAGGTTTTTAGAAACTCGAGACCCACCTCCCTCATTGCAGGGAGGATTTTTCTAGCTTGAAAGAAAGAACTTAGGTTTTTGCTGTCCTAAGAGGTTTTTCCTTAGAGCTAATTACAGATGATTTTCCTGTACTAATATCTCCAGGTGATTCTAATTTTTGCACTTTACAGAAAACTCAGAAAATACTGAAAGACTTTTTAGAGAGATAAAGTTTTTAGAGAGAGCTTTTTTGAGAGAGAGAGAAAAGTTAAGCTTTTTAGAGAGATTTTACGAAGTTCTTTTTCCAAGAAAGAAAGATTACCAAGCTCATTCCCAGAAAAGAGAAAGACCAGGTTTTCCCAAAACTTCTGAACTTTTTGGCTTTTTACGCCCCATAGTTTTGCCTCAGGGAGAAATTACTTTCTCCTGCCACTTGGAATTAGCATTTTAGCTTTCCCTAGACCCAAAATCTTCCATAGGAATCTTTTTTCCTGCCTGATAACCTCAAAGAAGAGCTTCTTTCTGCCCGTAAAGCTCAAAGATGATAGATTTTTCCCCCAGTTTGTGTACATAGCCCTCATAGTTAGAAAATTGAAGAGTTTCTGTCCAGTTGCCTAACTTAAGTAAATCTTTTTCTACATGACCTTACACATCTAAGTTTTTCCTATACTATATTACTACACTATACCTTATACTTATTTTCCACAGATAGAAATTGAGAGAGGGATAGAAGACAGAAATTTTTATAGAGGAGATCTTTGCGCTGCAGCCTCGGACATCATTTCTGTCCATTTTACTTTTCTCTTGAGGATAAAACCCCCTGCCCTATTTAATAAATAGGTTCCATTTCAACACTGGACATGTCTCTTTCCTTTTATTCCACAGGCAGGGGCTAGCTCACACCTTTGCCAAAAACTCTGCATAAATCTGAATATCATTTTACTTTATCTTTTGAATTTATGTCCCTGTACTATTATTCTTCAGTCCCTGTTCTATGTCCTTATACTATTATTCTTCAGTCCCTGTTCATGGCCCCATTCTTTGGGGTGGCTACCCATCAACCCCAGAGTTCCCCAGAGTTTTCTTGAGTGAGGGTAGCAGGAAATATTAGATAGAAGGATTTTAGATTGTGGAGAAAAGATAGAAATAGAGGATGTCCTCAAGAGGGCCTGGAACCTATTTCACCAGTCCCAATTGTCTTGGCCCCAGGGTATTTATAGAAAAGCTAAGGGGTAGAGCAAAAGACCTCACCTCAGCACAGCAACGTGCAGACCATCTCAGACACCTGTACTCAGGCCCATGGTCCAATCATCCTCTCTATGTAGACCTGCTGGGTAAAGCCACAAGGAACCTGAAAATGGGCTCCCACAGGAGTGGAAATAACCAAAGAGAGAGATGTATGGAATGTTGCAGGGATAGGGCCATTTAAGCCCTTTGAAACTGAAGCTGCACGTATCTGAGACAGATCTATAGGATCTGATGTTTGTCCTAATGTCTTTCAGTCTTGCCTTGGTCCAATCTTCTCTCACTGTGTCTCTATTTCTCTCTCTTGGAATGTGAATGGTATTCTTGGCCATTGTATGTTGGAAAGATGCAACTTTTTTTCTGGTTTTACAAGATGTCACTGTGAAGAGATTGTCTTGAATGTCAGAGGAAACTTTGCACATTTGAACAGTGTAGGGGCTGTTGCATACAATTGAGGATCATTGAACTGACTAAAAGCATTTTCTTCATGGATCACCTTAAGCCTATAGTGACCTGGGACAGAATGTAGTTGATTGAATAAAAATCATTCCAGATAGGATGATATATTTGAAGATGTGTCTCTCCTGGTGACTTTCTTCCAGTTATTTGTAACATCATCCCTAGGAGGAGCCATTCTGGAAAAATTCCTCATTGTGGGTGTTATATGAGTCTCTATACTCTCAACTCATTCCCTGTTCTTTATGTCTACTGTGTTGTGGTTGAAATTAATCAGCCAGTTTCCTTCCTGTGCTGTCATGCCTTGACCACTATTATAGATTTTATCTCTAAATCACCTAAGATAGAGTAGAAACAAATGCTATTCATTGCAAAGGTTGTTTGTTAGACTGCTGTTTTAATTTTTTGTGTGCTTTTGAAGACAAGCTCTCTCTGTGTAGCCCTAGATGTCCTGGAAATACACCTCTGTACACCAGGCTGGCCTCAAACTCAGAGATCCCTTACAATCTGACTCCCAAATTGGGATTAAAGGTGGGCAAAATTTCTAGCTTTTTTGTTTTTATATTGTCAGGTGTTGGGCCCAGGATATAGGTTTTTGTACATATCAAGCATATGCTGTTGTACTTAACCTCACTTATAACTTGAATTTTAAAATTTGGCAGAGGGTATCATTCTGTTTCTCAGGATGGCATATATTCATGCTAATAATGCTGCTTCAGCCTCTTGAGTCATTGAATTGCAAGTGCATGAACATCTTCCTGCCTGTTGTATTTGTTTTAAGTTTTTATATAATTATGAATATTTTACCTATATGCATGGATGTTTACCAGGAGGGAACCTGGTCCTCAAAGTGATCTAAAGATGGTCTCAGAAACCCTGAATATGGAAAAATAGATAGTTGTGATCTCGCATATATGTACTGGCAATTGAGCCCACGTCTATGCAAAACCAGCAAGCTCTCTTTATGACTATGCCACCTATTCTGCCCTGTGTTGATTATTTATGATCAACATTTACATTGTGAATGTTTTCATCTGTCCATTTGTAACTGTTACAACATGCAGTGTCTTGTAGTAAAATCTTATTGGTGTTACAGTTTGAATTGGGATGCTTTAGGTTTCTGGAAGATGTATACAGAACTTGAGTGAATTCATAACTCTTTATAGGATCTTCAGTAAACTCCTCTGAGTGCTTTCTATCTTTTGTGTTTGTTTGACTGATGTTTGCATGGGAGACATGGTCTTTTTTTTGTTTTTTTGAGACAGGGTTTCTCTTTGTAGCTTTGGCACCTTTCCTGGAACTCGTTCGGTAGCCCAGGATAGCCTCGAACTCACAAAGATCTGCTTGCCTCTGCCTCCGGAATGCTGAGATTAAAGGTGTGTGCCACCACCGCCCGGCCGAAACATGGTCTTAATGTGCCCTTCTGGCTGTCCTGGACCTGATTGCATAGACTAGGCTGGCATTCAATTCAGAGTCAGATATATCTGCGTAGGCCTTCTGAGTTCTGGAGTTAAGGGTGTGAGCCAATACATCCAGTTTGTCCATCTTATGTTTCTTTTTTGTAGTTATTAATTGTTCATACAATTTCTGTCATGTGTACTCTATACTGTTGAACTGTTTAGTTCTCTCTGTGTTTGTTAATGGCACTTCTTTTGCAAGGTGATGTCACTTTCAAAGGGTGAAGAAATGACAGCGGTGACCCTCCTATTCATTTTCCTTCGAAAATGACTTGGTGATTACATTATAATGTCATAGAGTTAAAGTAGAGATAATCAGAGTTAAATGACTATAGTGTCACAGAAGTATACATTTACAAGTTGTCAGTATGATGTTTTCTGTTATACATATATATGGGATATTTTAGAATGCAGTGACTTATGATGATGTGCATGTCGACTTCACTTGGGAAGAGCAGACTTTGCTGGATCCTTCCCAGAAGAATCTCTACACAGATGTGATGCTGGAGACCTATAGGAACCTTACTCTTATAGGTAAGACTGAATTTACGTTCATGTTTTAAAACATGGGGTCTATTGTTCCTTGATTTTGGATGCTCCTCTATAATTTGATTGAAAAAAAATATTGAGGTGAATAAATCAGGCATGTTTCTAAGATTGACTGAAGATACTAACTTAAATTTTGCGTAGTTTTTGATAATATACATTTTCTTATATTATATTTTAGGATACAGTTGGGAAGACCATAATATTGAAGAACATTGTCAAAGTTCTAGAAGACATGAAAGGTAATTTTCATATGCAAGCTGATACAAATGTGATTCTGAAGAAATTGTAATGTGCCCTGAAAGTTCTTTCATAAAGCAACAGTGTAAATAAGCAGCACTTAAAGTACATTGATAATTATTAAATTCTCACAAAACCATATACCTCAATTTAAGGTAGGTGAATTGTATTTTCAAGACATTGTTTTAAGAAAAAGACAAGAAAATGATGCCTTAGCAGACAACACCATTTGAATCATGGCACCGTGGGAGTTATGTGTTAGAACTGGCAATCTATTTATTTCATCCTACTTATATTATAAAAGTATACACAGTGAAGTCATGATAAGTATATTTTCAAAACTTGCTAATTAGCAGAGTCCATAGTAATGGTAGTGTAGTTCATGTACTTGTTGTGACTGCACTGTTTAGTGAGGGGCAGCTAGAGTCAAGAATCAAGGGCCAGTTGTTGAGAACAAACCTTAATCTCTATAGCACAAGCCTATGAGTACAAAAAAATCAAGCTGTGTAAATTGAATGTGGGAATATTTCATTGATTATTCTTCCTTTACTGGGTATATCATATGTCACTCTGGATACAAGTCATATGAGTATAGACATGTAGAAAGACATAACATACTGCTCTCTCAGAACAGTTTGAAAATATTTAGCTGTCCCCGCATTGAATATACTTGTTGAATTTAATTCAAGTATACAAGGAATTAGTACACCAGATTCATTTTGGTGTGTCAATAAACTTACACAGCAGAAAAGTCCTATAAGTACTTGGACTGTGAAAACCCTTCTGTTTGTCCTACTTCATTTAGTAAATGTAGTATGACTCATATTATAGGAAAATTTATTAATGCAATACAGGTGTTAAAGCTCTGATTTTTTTCAAATCTCTTCAAATATGTGAATAATTTCATATATAAAAAATTCTGTATATATGATGCATGTAATAAAGAATCTTACCATCACAGGTATCATCAAAGATGTAAAACAACTTTTAATGAAGGAGAATAATGTGAGTGTGAACAATAAAACCTTAAGATCTGAATCCTCTTTACAATTGAACCAAATTGTAAAATTGATTGGTGCAGATATAAAGATTAAACAGTGTATTGAATGTGGTAATGCTTTTACATGTGGCATTTTCCTTGCAGGCAGACTACTTCCCACTCAGAAAATCTCCCTGGAACATCTCTGTCCCTAGGAAGCCCTATATAAGCCCTATGCTGTTTCAGTTGGCAGCAGTCCTTTTCTACCCTTGAAGGGGCAGCTACTCTACTGGATTCCCCCCTCCCAAATAAATGTCTTAAATGACTTTTTGGTGAAGACCTATCACCAGAGCAGACCAGAAACTCCCTACTGGATTAGAGCAGAGAAGAAATGAACACCTCTGCTGTCAAATTCCCTTAAAGGAGCAAAGCAGAAGTAACAACGTTTTGCCAGAGACTGCTACATTTGTCCAGCAGTTTGCCCCTTACTTGAGTGAATCAGAGAAATAACAATTTGGACTGGAGCTGAGAAGAAACTGACATCTCTGCTGGGAAACTCTCTAATGGAGTGGAGCATAGAAGCAACAGTAATCTCTGCTGGGAAAATCTTAGTATAGTGTAGGGGAGCCCAGCTGACACGGATCTCTCTCAGGAGCAGCATTGTGATATCCTGCGAGGAGACCATCCTCCACTGGAACACATTTTCAGGTGTAACTTGACTTCCTGACAGCCAGAATCCCTCTCTCCATGCAGCTATAGGTTTCCAGGATACATTCCTTTCACAGCTGTTGGTATAGACCGATTTCTGAGTCAGGGACCGTTTTCTTCAGAACTGTAGGTATCCAGGATACCTTTCCTTCCACATCTTCAGGTATAACATGACTTCTGACAGTCAGAGTACCTTTACTTTCAGAGCTGTAACACATGCACTATAAATTTAAATGATAACGGAACCTTTTAGATTTTATACTTCTCTTCAATTACATGAAATAACTAATTCAGGTGTAAAATTTATAAATTTGTGTTAGTTCCTTTTTTGTTGTTGTGATATAGTGTATGTCAATGTATAAAAGAGCTTAATTTGACCCTTGGTTCCTGATATGTCATCACCATGAAAGTGGCATGGCAACAAGTGTCAGATATGGCAGCTAAAGCAGGAAGCTAAGAACTCACATCTTTAACCTGCAGCATGAATAATAGAGTGGGAACTAGAAATGGTGTGTGGATGTAAGTTACCAAAGCCTACCCTCAGATGCACATTTCTTCTACCAGGGCAACATCTCCTAAATATTCCCAAATGATAACACCAACTTAGAAGAATTGATTTCTCTGACTTCAAACATACATACTTTCTGTTACATGATCCAATTCATGATGAAGTAAAACTCTACAAGCCCTTAGATGCCTCAACACCTGTTACATTAATGAATGCTTACAAGAGAAAAATTTTCATGAAAGATTTTTTAAAGAGTTGTTTTAATTGTAATTTTGTGATGTCACTGTGTGTGTGGTTTTGTGATTGTACATTCTGTTTCCTGAGAATGTTAGACCCTTGGATCTTGTAGCAGGAATTGCAAGAAGTTGTCAAAAATCATACCCTATTCCTGGGAATGAACATTTCTTAACAGCCTACCCATATCTCTAGTGCTGTAATTATTTTAAGGCCTATTTTTATCATTTTGAAGTCAGGAAATAGGGACAAACACATACAAGAGAAAAAAACCTATTCATGTAAATGATTTGGAAAAGACTTTAGACATCACAGTTGTCTTCAGCTTCAAGAATGAAAAATCACTTTTATTTTTCATCATAGCTTTGAAGGAATTAAATTATTCTCCATGTTCACTCAAGATTGATGGTGAAGATCACTGTATTGTGGTTTATATTTTGAAACATTTGAGGTAGATACTCAAGTATGCTATATATGTGGCGAATCTATTTAGTGAAGTTTATTTTGTGGTCTTTATATTCGTTCTCAGGCTTTTGTACATCATCTATTGTGCTTTCACTTAGTGAAAGGTATTTTTCTGTTGTAATGTGTAGACTGGGATCCCCATCATCTAAGTGGTCTGTTGTTTATTTAAATAGCAGGCAGTGTGTATGTGAAAGGGTTGTGGGTTGTTCTTTCTGGTTTTGATTTTCATTTTTCACATATATCTTCAAAATTCTTTTGCTGTTTGTTATTATTCCTGGCTTGGATACCAGTAATGATTCAGGGATATATTTGAACTCATGGTTCTCATGTGTCTGCCTCCTGAATACAAATCCAAGGGTAGATGATGTACTCCCAACATGTGCTGGTTTGCCAACACAATTTAACAATGTTAATGTTAAAATGCTTAATAGAAGAGAATATAAGAAACATTAAGTGCCTCATTAATGGAAATTATTAGGGGTCCAGTCTCCAATAGTCTCCTTCCCAGGGTGTCCAGAAGAGATTCTACAAATAGTGAGGATAATCTGAGGAAAAATAATCTAAGTACACCAAGCTCTGTTGTCTATACACTTTATTCCTTTTTGACAAAATTCTTTCAGTCCTGTCGGGGAACCAGTCTTCAATCTCATAAGCAGTCACTCTTTTACAATAGAATGCAAAATCTTTCAAGGTCCCCACAAGAGCAGTGATAGTCAGCTTCATTTGTAACCCAAAAGGGGAGTGAATAAAGGAGGTGCGGTGAAATAAGACCTGGAATAAGTCATAAAGGGAGTTTTTGTGGTCAAAATATATCCTTATTAGTGATTTGGTGAAACATTACGAATTTATCATAAATCTGCTCAAACTACAAACTTACATGTGTTTAGGCAAAAGAGTCTATGAGTCACTAAAAGGAAACTGGTTGGGGAAGAGTAATCGACAGCTTGAAGCACCTGGCATGAAGAAAAACCTTTGGTTCTAAGTAAGTTGCCTTAGGGTACCACTTTGGCTGTGAGGGTAAAGGAGGTTTGAGCTTAATTTGCACAATATGTGTAATGAAGGAAAGATAGAAGTGTGAGAAGACATGTTCTCTCATGCATTATCATTCAGATATTTATATTATTTCCAAAAAACAGATGATATCAGCATCAATGAACTAAGACCATTTACTATAACAAGAGTTGTGATTTTGTTTGATTTTTAGTAGATTCACACAGTGAATTATACTGTTTCTCATCTTAACACACTCCCATGCCCCAAACAGTGATTTGTCCTTCTTTCTCTTTATAAAAATTTTTAATTATTTGTTTTATTTTCATTTTTTATCTATTTTACATACTGAGCACAGTTTCTTCTCCCTCTTCTACTTACACTTCCTCTCCCCGCCTCCATCTACCCTGCTCCCTACCCACTCCTCCTCCCTCTCTATTCAGAAAGAGGCAGGCTTCCCATGGGCTTGAACAAAGCATGGCATAGCAAGTTAAGGCAGAACTGGGTTCGTCCCCCTGTTTCAAGGCTGGGCAAGATAATCCAGCATGGGGAAATGGTATCCATATGCCAGCTAGGCACCAGAGACAGGTCCTGATCTCAGTGCTAGGAGCCTTACAAACAGAACAAGCTACCAAAAGGTCACACAAGCACAGGGTCTAGGATGGTTCCTTGCTGGCTCCCTAACCATTCATTCAGAGTACATGAGCTCCCACAAGCTCAGTTCAGCTGTCTCTGTGGGTTCTCCACCATGAACTTGAACCCCCAGCTTGTACAATCCTCCTCCTCTTTAGCTTTTTATTTACTGATACTTGATGTATAACTTTTAATTTTTATGTTGCTTTTTTCTTTGTTTTGAAGGAGTTGGTTGAAAAATATTTGTTCTTTAACAGGACACATATTAGTTAAAATTTTTAGAAATTCCATAACACAAATTTTGACTATACAACATTCTTCCATGACTAAAAATGTTGCATGAAGTTTCTTTAAGACCCTGTAGGAAAAGAAAATATTGCTGTTATATATAAATTTCTCCAACCAAAAATGATTTTAAAATGTGCTATAGGTGATGGAATTCATTCAGCATTAAATAAAATCTAAATCATGAAATTTGTAGAAGAATCATCACAATTGAAAATAATTTTGTTAGAAAATATGATTATTTTACAAAAAACTGAGTAACTTTTAACTATCCCATATAGATGTTCTACTTCCATGTATATATGCAGGACGATATGAGGAAAGATATATCTCATGAAATTAGAAAGTATTCTTTCAAATGGAATGAATTCTTAAAGGAAGTGATTGGAAAGAGAATGGAACAGGAACACAGAATGTACTAAGAGTTTAGAAGAAATTTCAAAGTATCACAGGCTCCTGAAGAAAAAGAGGAGGGAGCC
>LZPO01117123.1:175612-188200 GCA_001675575.1 Neotoma lepida
TCTGACCTTTAGGAAATATTGTTATTTGAAGTAGCATATATAATGATCATGTTCTTGTGATCAAAATTGGTTCTGTTAATTATTGTGTTATTTCTCTGTCATTTCACAAAGCAGATTTAACAGACAGTTATTAATAAATTCAGGGAAGCTTTATGTGAAGGGTATATATAGCATGGTTGCTGGGGAATCTAGGGTGAATGTAGGAGTATTCTGGGTAGAGATTATCAGTCTAGATATGGATGGGTACATAGGGAGGAATATAGTCTAGAACCTGGGATTGGTGAAGGAATGTGGATGAGGGTATATTGGGGGTTCACCAGTCTGAGATCAATTGTAAAATGTAAGTTACCAGACTAGGATCAAAAGTGCTCATAGTTTGCCGGTAGTAGAACTATCCTTGCTAGGGATAGAAGAATGCCTACATTGTGTTTGTAAGTGTTAGCAGGATAGGTTGTAGTTTCTATCTTGATTGCATGTGCAGGAAATGATCCAGAGTCAGGAGATCATAAGTTACTTTTGCAGTTTCTGTGGATGAGAGGATATGCTGGCAAGGACCTAGTGACTCACTCTTATAGGGGATGATAATAATGTAGACATGATTCAGCAGGATCTGGTGAATGCCTAGAGAAAGAATGAGGGGCACACTATCCATGTGGGAAGGAATGAGTTGGGGTGAAAACCAGGTTACCCTGTTAAGGAAAAAGAAAAGAAGAGGCTATTCACAAGGAGGAGTAGAGTCAACAAGAAAAACTGATTTTTTTAGACTATAGTTATGTAAGCAGAAAGAATCACAGCAGGAAATTCAATAGACATGATCCTAATGCACATGGCAATTGGGAGAAAGCTTATTTTTTTCAAATATTGTTGTCTAAGTTTGCCTGTTACATGACCATATGAAGGACAAACATTCCATGAATTATTCTCATTATTCATAAGCACATTTAATTTCTACAGCAAAACGTTGAACATTTCCTATTATACAGTCTTGATATGTTCCCCAGACTGCTGTTATTTTATGCATTATATTATCATATTGTTTTCAAATTATTACACAAATCAATAGTTTATTTGTTTTCCTGTCTTCCAGCTCTATCATATCACCAGACTCAAGAGGTTTCCCAACAGAAATATAAACAAGATTCTTTACAGGAAGAAAGAGCAGGCATCTTTGAAACCAGTGGTCTTGACATGTTACATACAAGGAAGTTCTGGGATTTTCATGNTGACAGCAGAGAATATGAATTATGTTATGATGAGATTGATGTTTGTGAAAAAGATACCAAAGACATTACTTACAAAAAGCATCAGGAACACTTAATGTCTCCAAAGAGGGCACACTTCGTGTCAGTTACAAACGCAGAACCAAATGATTATATGGAAAAATATTCACACCAAGCCTGAACACCTGGTTATACTCCACATGGGTATGTGAAAATTTCACAAAGCGACAAACAATGTAATACTTCAAATTATTTGCAACAGTTTTTAAGTGCTGTGAGATTAAATGGTATTCCAACAGTCCCTGAAGAAAGGAGTGATTTAAGCACAGAAAAATATTTGAATTGTCAACTATATGCTATTCCTGCTACTTAAAATTCAGTAGAGTTTCCTGAAAAATTACTTCCACTAGATGACAATTACCACAATTTAGATCAATATAAATATTTTAAGAATGAAATGTGGCTTAAAATGGATCACAGGGAAAGTGTTCATGAAAATTCCTTAATATTTAGTGATGCCACAAATGACCTTGCTAAGTTTTCTTTGCTAAATCATTACCAGAATAGTCAGTTTGGATTACCTTTTACCAGCAATGACTTGTGGACTTACTCTACTGATGACATAATTCCTAGTAATTCTAACATAAATACTTACTCGACAGTTAATCATTCTGAAAACCATGAACATCAGAATGTTTTTGATAAGTACTCAAAGACTTATTCACACCTACCTGACAATAGCCAAGAGAAGCACTGGACAAACAATCAACATGACCAAATTCTTAATGAATTCTCAAACTGTATTCAGTATAATGGAACTAGTACTCAAGAAATTTATGAGAGACTCAGAGGTGATGCTTGTAAGAAGGTCTCAATTGAATCCTCAAATATAGAGATAGATAATATAAAGCATACAAGAACAAAATTTTGTCAGGTTAAAAACTGTGATGAATTCTTTAATTTCAATTCAAATATCATCCAAAATGATTCAAGTCATGCTGAAGAAGAGAAACCATACAGATGTAATGAGTATGAAAAGTCCTATAGCAAATTCTCATACCTTCATATTTATCACAGAATCCATACTAGAGAGATAATAAATGGTAAGAATGTGCAAAGTCCTTTAGGAAAGATTCATCTATTTATGTTCATCACAGAATCCATACTGGAGAGAAACCTTATAAATGTGATGTATGTGGAAAGTCCTTTGTCCAGTCATCCAATCTTCAATGTCATAAGAGAATCCATACTGGAGAGAAACCTTATAAATGTGACGAATGTGGAAAGTTCTTTGTCAAGTCCTCCAATCTACATCATAGGAGAATCCATACTGGAGGAAAACCTTATAAATGTGATGAATGTGGGAAGTGCTTTAGGCATGTTTCATATCTTCATGTTAATCAGAGAATCCATACTGGAGAGAAACCTTATAAATGTGATGAATGTGGAAATTCTTTTCTCCAGTCCTCTGAACTTTAATGTCATAGTAGAATCCATACTGGAAAGAAACCTTATAAATGTGGTCAATGTGGAAATTCCTTTGTTCAGTCCTCCAAACTTCAATGTCATAGGAGGATCCATACTGGAGAGAAACCATATAAATGAGATCTATGTGGAAAGCGCTTTAGGTATGTTACATCTCTTCATGTTCATCAGAGAATCAATACTGGAGAGAAACCTTATAAACGTGATGACTGTGGTAAGTGCTTTAGGGATGTCCCATCTCTTCATGTACATCATAGAATCCATACGGAGAGAAGTCATAAATGCAATCAATGTGGAAAATCCTTTGTCCAATTTCCAGACTTCAATGTCATAGGAGAATTCATACTGGAGAGAAACCTCATAAATGTTATGAATGTGGAAAGTGCTTTAGGTATGTCTCATCTCTTCATGTACTTCATAAAATCCATACTAGAGAGAAACCTTATAAAGGTGATGAGTGCAGACAGTGCTTTAGGCATGGCTCATCTCGTCATGTTCATTAAAAACCCATACTATAGTTTAAACCACAGAAATATTAAAAATGAAATAACTCTTTTACTCATTACTCATCTGCTAATGATCATCACAAAACTCATATCTGATTCAAGCCTTATAAATATAAAGAATGTGGAAATTCCTTTACCAAATCCCCAACATTTCTTTATCTTCCCTGAACCCATACTAGAGAGAAACTTTACAAGTATGAAGAATGTGGAAAAAGAGTCTCATGAGCTCTCACCTTAGAAGACATCAGAAAACGCATAAGAAAGAATCTTGGAGAAATTCTCTAATAGTTATCAACTTTATTTCAGTATAATATATTTATCCAAACAAATTCCTTCTAAATGTGTGGAATATACAAAATCTTGGATCAATATTCACCCTTTACAAAATATCACAAACATCACGTAGGGAAGCTGTACCCTTGATGTGAATTTGGAAGTGTTTATTCAGAAGTAGACCTTGTAATTACTAAATTGTTATTGAAAAATTAGCTGTGCATATTATTTCATAAAAATATTTACTCTCATTAGTTACAAGGAATTCTTGTTTGAAAATACTAAAAGAACAGCAATGTGCAATAGAAGAATTCCTGCTAATAGGTGATTATTGACTGCAATACAAAGTCCAAAGAGCTACATAATTCTTTTATGCATTTGTTGAAGACGTTATTGTCTTCTGATATTATTACATTCTATATCACTATTATATTTCTAGAGTTTTATCTTTTGTAGAGTGTATATTAATGATTGTTTTCAACCTCATATTGATTTCCTGTTTTACAAGTACAAATAAATATATTACACCTTTTGCTTATTTTTATTTCCCTTGATGTGAAGAACCTTCATTTAATAGGAGGATGGCATTATGAAGATTAGCTCTTCCAGAAATGACAATGTGAATAAAAACATATCATTAAAATTAAAACTAGGTTCTACAGAAAATTATGAGGGGAAAATATGCATATGCAAAGAGCAATATTAAAGTCCAAAAGGAAAGAGATAACAAGATTGTTTAAAGAAAATTATGTTGCTATTTTCTCATTGAGATAAGATATTGCTTGATCCCCAGGTTGCTACAATCCTTCCTCCCTCTATTCTTTCTCATAGGAATGAACAGAGTCTTAACCAGCAATCAGGGTGCCTTCATGGGAACAAACTTGGCCCTCTACATATATGTAACAGTTTTGTAGTTTGTCTATTTTTGGAACTTCTAACAATGGGATAAGGGGCTGTCCCTGATCCTTTGGTTGGCTCTTTAGAGGTTATTCCTCTTACTGAATTGCCTTGTCTTGTGTAATTACATGGGGAGGTTCTTATTCTTACAGCAACTTAATATGTCATCTTTGCTGATACAAATTGGAGGCTGGCCCCTTTCTTAACAGAGACAGAGGGGAAGTCAGTTGGGATGTGGAGGGGAATGGGGAGGAAATTGGAGGAAAGGAGGGAGAGAAAATGTGATCAGGATATACAATAATAAATTGTTATTTTTTTTTTTTGGAAGAATAAAGAATACAAAAACATAGAAAAAATAAAGTAAGATATTGTTTGTATCTTGACTACTGATGAGTCTCAATGTAGTATAGTCATTTTTAACCTTCCTAATGCTGTGACATTTTAATATAGTTCTTCATTTTTTGGTGACTCTAAACTATAAAGTTGTTTTCAGTGCTATTTCATTACTCTAATTTTGTTCCTGTTATGTATTGTAATGTAAATATCTGATATTTCTGATGGTCTCTGATGACCAGTAGTAAAGGGTCATTGGACCCCTAAAGTGATCATGATTCACAAGTTGAGAACTGTGGTTGTATAGTTTCTATAAAGTGATGTTGTAGAGAAATATACATATAAGCAACAATATGTAAGATGTAGCTTATTCTTCAAATATTGTTAAATGACTTTCAAGCTAGATGCCAGATAGCCTAGTATCTTTGAATACATCTCCAAAATTCACAAAATAACTCCTAAAGAAATCAATATAAATGCTTTCAAAACAGCTAAAATGAGTACTCAATTAAAGTAAATGTTAATACTAAATTCCTGTGGCACCTAAACTTCTTTTCATAAACTGTTTTGATTTGATAATATAAGGTAAAAATATCTATATTTCACAGAAAAATCACCCACACCTTCAAACTTAAACAAGTTTTTTGTTTCATAGTGAAAATAATGCAAATGTCCAATGTGATCCAATATAAGTATGAGACACAGGATCTTTTCCTACAGAAATTAAACCTGAAATATTTTACACATCCTCACCTACAATGATTTTATTGAAGATTATTGTCACTCTTTCATCATTTAACAGAACGATGTGGAGTATAAGTTGAATGAATATTTATACTTGATATTTCCTTAATATAAAATTTCACTGAATATTTCCTTAATCTTACTCCCTATCTCATATTGTAGAATATACAATGCTGATTTTAGCACTGAGTCAGTGTCATATTGCAGCTTACAGAATCCCCAAGAGTAGAAGAAATTTTGTATTCATTACTAGAAATCAAACCACTGAAACACCAAACTATGGAGTTATATTCATAACTCACGCTATTTATTCTGTAAGGAAATTTCTATTTCTTAAATGATATAAGAAGTGCATTTAGTGTTTTTTCTTTGACTATTTCACCTTACATTGAGGTAAAGGTTTGATTGTTGTCAATATAGAATATACAAGTTAATTCTTGTACTATAAATAAGACTTCCAGTAATGGGAAGATGAACAGAAAACTCAATAAGTAAAAGAAATACTGAGTTACATTACACAGAAAGATAATTCCAACAGGAAGCCTCAATAAATTAAGTGCATATGGTGTATTCAAGTGGGCATAAGTAAGTGTGCATACGCACATATATTATATACAATTTTATTAAATCTCATAAATTCATGAGCACTGAGGAAAATCATCTCAAATGAAGAAAAGGTTATTTGAACCTTTGCCTGTGGTATTACGTTCCAAGACAACTTGGCACAATTTCTGCTGTTATGCCTTTGTACAGAATTTAATAGTTTTTGAAGCACATGGACAAAAGAAACCTCACCTTATAGATCTATGCCACATCTGCATGGATTAAGCCTCTGATTAGCTCATGAAATTATGATCTCATTTTTAGGCCTCTCCTAATCACAACCACTCTCAATTGTCATGGAAAAACATGAAAGGGATCTGGACCACCACTTCTCTCAGGTTATATTACTGCCTCCTTTTATGGGACCATTAATTCTGTCTCTTCTGTTTCATAGTTTTGTATTTTGTCTCTTTCAAATTTATCTCTGTGTTCATAAGGATATGATCATCCTGCTCTGGTTATTATTATTTTTATTAGCTCATTTTTGCACAGACTTCTTTTTCCTCTAAACAGCTTTGACATCATCAAGCAGTTATGTTAGTATCCAGCGTGTGTTCTGCAGTTTCCTTTATGCAATGTCAGGTTTTCCTATGAGTATGGATCTAGTAAGCATTAGTAGACATCTTCACTGATCATGACTGGAGAGTGTGTGAAACATACCCAAAATCCACTGACTTGTCCTAACTTATGGTATTCTCTCTGATTCTAATGGTCACATTGTGAATTGAGTATGATCTTACTTTATGANGTCATATTCAAAGAGTGGAATCACACAGAGAATTCAAAATGGAGGATTTTTTGACTCGACAAGATACTACAGATCACACGTATGCAGGAAAGCAGTGGGCTCCTTAAGTACAATTGTAATACAGTATAGAACAGTGTATGGGGCTCCTGTTTTATTAATGTTGTGTATACAGATAGTTGTGTGGTGTGCGTGTGTGTTTCTGTTTTGTAGCTCCTTGCTACAGTGTGAATGGAGTTAGCTCTTTCCTTAGAAAACACTATTCTGTATACCAAATGACATGGTCACATATGAAGGGAAGTGCCATTATGGAACAAGTTATGTCACCTATCCTGTGTATTCTCTTAATTGTGTCAATTAAATGGACTAGTAGAATATTAAGATGTAAGGAACTGGTCGGTCTCTATGCTGAAGAGTGAGCTTGAATGATGTAAGAATCTTGTCACTGCATACCTGTTTTACCAGTTGTCTCATTTTAATCATGGGCAAACTTATTTATGTATAGGTATACTGGCATATTGTTCCTTTTTATTAAAAGTACATGGTAGTTTCCATTTCAAATGTACCACAAACTAATTCAGATGACTTTTCTTCCTTTCCTCAGAGCAGTAATATTTGGAGCCATCAATAAAGAGAAACTTAAAAGATAAATGAAGGAAGAGCTTATGAGGAATAGATTACTCCTGTCTTTGAAGTGACTTACAATTGCAGTTTGACAAAAGTGGAGATCCGAGTTTATTAGCAGAAAAACGACAGCATTTACTCAAGTTTAGTGGAGCATATGTTGTCATACTCTCGGAGTGTTTCTGTGCCTTTTGTTCATGAATGGAAATGTGTCTGTTTCAAGACACACAGCCAGTCAAATTGTGCCAGACAGATATTCTCCTTGGTCTTAAATAGAAAATCTTTGGTACAGAACCTCGTGGTAAAAGGATGGGTAAAGAAGGTATCTTTTCACTGCCCAGGCAGATTTATCACCTAATCTCAGTGAGTCTCATGTGCCTTCTTTAGGTGTGAAACTGATACGGTAGAGTCAGA
The DNA here is from genome assembly GCA_001675575.1 of Neotoma lepida. Taxonomy (NCBI): domain Eukaryota; kingdom Metazoa; phylum Chordata; class Mammalia; order Rodentia; family Cricetidae; genus Neotoma; species Neotoma lepida. The sequence continues at coordinate 183,457 of LZPO01117123.1, forward strand.
GACTAGATGATACCATACATCTAATAACCATGCAATTCAGATAACAGATAAGTCTTGTCAGGAATCTATCAGTTTGTATGCAGTTTCCAAATAAATTACTGTGAAAATATATGCAAATTAACATAGTTGCAATTTGTTATGCTCACTGTGAGTAAGAAGAAGCACGGGGCTGCTATTATTTGTTATCATTATGTTTCTGTCTAGTTCTCTGAATTGATGACATTTAATTCTACCCCCCAGTTTTATTTCTTTGATGCTACTTTTGTTTCAAGGCGGGTTTCTTTCTGTAGAATCTTGACATACATATCTGAATCATGTAGAGAGGTTTATTCATTTATTACGAGGTGGTTATGCCACAGAATTCCATATTCAAACAAAATAATTGCATCTTCCTCAGCTTAGAAGTAGTTTCTCTTTAATTCGGTTTAGGTGTATTAAAAATTTGACTTTCCTTTCAAAGAGGTGAATTAGTGTTCATTAGAATCCTATTGAAAAAACATGCATAGGTTGTAGTAACTAAACACTGACTATTGTAATTTAAACATCATAGTGTTCCCATGCATTCTTTATTTCTGCAGAGACATGCATGTTATACAGCCCTGATTCTGGTAAATACCTTTCCTTAGTGCAAGAAAAAGACAAAAAAATCAAGTTTTGTCTAGTTACTTCCAAGTATTAAAGGAGTGTTTAAGTAATTACTGTAGATTCATGTAGAAAACAAAGATAATCTGAGTATGTGAGCAGTTGTCTATGTAGTCATTGCCACATCCAGGGATTGTTCAGTGCATTTCTTTTGTAATTAAATTAATGTAGTCCTTTTATGCAAAGCAGCCCTAAATATGAGGGTATTTTGTAGCCATCTATATATGTTAAATTGCCCTCAAAAACAATGATGTTAGAGGATGGAATTCAGTTTTCTTCACTAAAGTCTTAGATTTTAGAGGGACACTGTGAGCTCACATATTGTAAGAATACCACCTGGTTCTTCTCATTTTTCTCCCATAGTTACTTAACAGTGACCCTGGGTGAAATAATGTCACTGTGAAAATAAATTTGTGAAAAGTTTTAATCTTGGGTCTCACTGCAAAGTTGCAGAATCATAGTATTATAAATTGGATTGGGGTAAGCAATGGGATATTTCAATGGAGACTTTAGAGGGGAATTTATTGCCTTCAAACTTCATGGACACAGGTAAACAGATTTTTTTTACCCAGTTGAAGAATTAGTTTCATATGAGACTACCCCAGAGATACTGTCTGTTATACTTCATGAAAGTCTCATTTTGCTTTAATCACCCACCCCAGAGAAAGAGAATGTGAGGGTCCTTAATGCTTCTCTATATCAGCTGTGTTCAGCTTCAATTAGAAATGTCAACCTGACTCTGCTAGCTGTAGCTGGCCAATTAACCATGTTGCCAGGTCTGTACTAAAGTCATTCATGACGATGGCCAAACGACCTACCTACATGAATTCGAAAGTACAACCTTCAGCTTTGAGTGCCTCTGGGAGCTCATGTTATTCTACATCTCTGTTTGGTTAAAGTACACAGAGTAAGCTTTTTGATGCTGCCTTCCGTTCTCTAAGTGTGGTAGAAAGTATACAAGGCTTTTCTTGCTCTGAAACCCAAAATATTATCAGGTAGGTGAACGTTTGAGGTAAAGTTTCCTGAGAGGATGCAGACAGAAGGGTAAAGAGAGATGAATTTTTCTCAGGAAAATGTATATATGGAGGTGAGACATGTTGACTGTTCTAGAAATGCTTCTTTTGCAGTGATTCCAAACATTTACATAACCTCTCAGTTTTTACAAGGCTTTATATTCCTTTTTCTCAAGTGGTTGTGATCATAATGTGTTTTGAATGCATGCCCCGTAAGTGTGTGCTGCTTTCCAATATTTCATCACCATTTTAATTTTTTTCAGCATAAGTTCTCTCCATTAATGCATAATGTAACATTTTGATATACAAAAAAAACCTGTGTATAGATGTCCTAATGAGAATGGAAATGAGTCATCTCATTATCAGTGAGTTGAAGTCATTTTCCATGAACCTTTTGCCCAGGTATCTATTTGCTCAATGTAGCCTATTCCAAGAAAGAGGCACAATGAAAAATGATGGCATATCTTCCTGCCAATGTATAATGTTTAAAGTAGTACTGTTATGAAAGACATACTGTGTTATATACTAAGACGGAATGTTTAAATGTAATACAAACTTCCAAATGGAATTTGTCAGCCATAAAGTGGTGTGATATTATCCTGTCAGCTGAGTTTTGTTCTGTTTACTATTCTGTTTTGTGACTAGATTTGAAGAGTCTATTCCATCATTTCTCTTTGTTAGCTACTAACCTTACAGTGGATCGGCAATGCCCTTTTGTTTTGCTGCTAGCAATCTCTCCCCAGGACCTGATGCTAATGTTATTACCCTGGCTGTGTGCTTTTGCCTTTGCCTTCATCACTTAGAGGTCACTGTTTTCTCTTTAACAGTAATAAGAGTTCTGAGGAAATTTATAGAGGAATGTGAAAATTCAATAGGGATTAAAGTGGAAAGTAATCTCTGTCTTTAGGTATGACCTTATTTGCATTCTACAAAGTAGGATGCCTCCTACTTTCTATATTTGCATACTAGCTATTATAATTGGTGATGCTGAAGCAGGCCTATGTTCTATGGCTTCATATTTGTGTTCCTTACTCTGGCCTGACATGAGAATTTAGAATCTCAAAAACACACAAGGTGTGGAAGATCCTTCAATGGAGCCACAACCTCTAATCATTTCTTAAATAGATCCACCTACTAAGAAAAAGCATTCAAATATATAAGTCTCTGGGAATCATTCTTGTTGAAACCACAACAAACTCAAAAAGAATTAAACCATGACTTTCACAGGCCATTTCATTTGATGGTTTGTGGTATCTGAAAGAGGCAGTGCCATCCATGTAAGATAGGTCCATTCAAACTGCTTTAATAATGTACATGCATACACTCTAGAATATTTCCACAGTGTTAGTTTTCCATATGTGCTTACAGTTGCTTATCCCTCTCCATAAACCCTGAACTGTCATGCTTTCCCATCTTCCATGAGACATGAAAAAATTACAAATTTTATGTAACTATTAGGTAATTACTAAGTATTTGTTCATGGAAGGGTTGGTTTCAACATCCTTATCTTTCTGGGCAGTAGCATGAAACAAAATGATTCTGGGTAAGATGCAGTTCAAATCTACAGTTCACATCGGAAAATACAGATTTTTAAAATGTAAAACCTGTTTGAAGTCCTCCAAAGAATTTAATAATATTATCTGTGCATTAAATATTGGATATGACTTTCAAGTTCAACTTGCTTTTTTAAGTTCCTTTGCAGATGGCTCACTGACAAATTGGAAGGAAGTTCTGGTTTTAGAAATAATCAGCTTCAGGCTTGCATGCTACACTTAAAGTTCTGAGTCTTCTATGATGATCCAGTGTGTCTCTAAGTACTTTGAGTTCTGTACTTGGCTCTATATCAGGAGCACACCACTGCCAGGTATTTATTCCTATAGTGCAAGTTGGGGAGGGGGAGATATCACTAGAAAAATATCCACACAGAATTACTGGAATGCCTTTGATATCAAAATTCCCCATCTTTTTAGAAGCCTACCATTTGCCCATATTCTTCTTCAAAAAAGTATAAATCGCTCATCATAATTTGTAGGAGAAAATTTGTGCGGGTCCCACCAGGCGCCACACGGTCCAGCCCACCCAGCAGTCCCATAGCCACTTATAAATTAATCATTCAAAAGCTTATCTTAATTACAACTGCTTGGCCATTAGCTCAGACATATTACTGACTAGCTCTTACACTTAAATTCAGCTTATTTCCATTAATCTGTGTTTTGCCATGTGTTCCATGACTTCACCTGCATCTCATTACATGTTGCTTCTTGGGTGGCTGGCTGGCAGCTCCCGACTAAGCCTTCCTCTTCCCAGAATTTTCCTTGTTTGCTTATCCCGCCTATATTTCCTGCCAGGCTACTGGCCAATCAGCATTTTATTTATCAATCAATCAGAGCAACACATATTCACAGCATACATCATCCATCATTTCCCCTTTTCTTTCTATTTAAAAGGAAGGTTTTAACTTTAACATAGTAAAATTATGTAAAACAAAACAGTTATCTAGCAAGAATTACAGTTACAATATTGCCAAATTTGTATTTGGCAAATTTAAAGAAAATATTCTATGTATCCTGTATTTGTGAGTCTAAAGTTTCATATCTAATTTATCTTTTATCCTAACCAAGGAAAAGTATAACTATCTAGTCGTCAACTACATCAAAAACCTCAGAAGGATATAATACTACCTAAGTAAACAGGAAGACCATTGTAAGCAACTTCCAAAAATCTAGAATGACACACTGCTTTCTTCCTGGACAATCACCCAAAGTTCCTCTGTAACATTGGGGCAGCCATCTTCAGCTTATAGGCCCAAAGTTTTTAAGTCTTTTTTTCCTATGTCCTGTAAAATGTCTTGCAGTCTCCTCTGTGAAGCAGGAACCTGAAGGACCATCTTGTCTTTCAAAGTTCAGCAGTCACCTTCCTATGGGTCTTGCATGTCCAGTTTACATAACAATTTTTCAAGTAGTCCAGTGATGGAAATGTCTTTCTAAAAATGTGTTGCTCTGATTGGTTGATAAATAAAGCTGTTTGGCCAATGTGAGGCAGAATAAGGTTAGGCGGGACATTTGAACTAGGGAGAGAGCAACAAAAAG
>LZPO01117124.1:6847-23844 GCA_001675575.1 Neotoma lepida
AATAAGCCACAAACAGCAAATCAAGTCTGCCTAGCCAGCAACATTCTTAGCTGCTCTGTCAACCTTCAGACTCACATGACACATGGTACATGACTGCTCTAGAAGTTGACCCAGTCCAAATCACTCAAGACTGGCCCAGACTGACAGGTTCATCCCGCTAACTTGGAGGTCCAGGAAAAGTGACAAATGGCTATTGTTTTAAGCGTTGGGTATTTGGGGGAAAGGTTTTGATGGAGCCATAAATATTTACTAGATAAGAAATGTGGCTAGAGCAGTGAATACAGCAAATGATACCCTTGCTCCCAAGCAGTGTGCTTTCTGGCAAACAGAATGATGTGCAGAGTGGAGAGAAATGGAAGTGGAGAAAGGTGAGACAAGGCATGAACACCAGGGAGATCTTCCAAAAGACCTTGGCCGTATGTCAAGAGGCAATGAGGGACATCTGAGAGGGTTTAAGCAGCCCAGTAGTATAAACAAATTGTTATTCTAAAAAGGTCTCTTCACAGCTGTGTGTTGAGCAGCAATGGTGCTATCGTTACCATCGGGAATGTGCTTTAGCAGCATCGTTGAGAAACTCGGGATGTCTAGATGATGAGAATAGCAGAAAAGATGGAGNGAATGGAAGATTAGAGAAATACACAGGACTGAAGGTTAAAGGAAGATGGTAGTCATTTTTGTTTGGAGAATGGAAAGGAAGAGCTGTANCTGAACACAAATAACTTGTTCATTCATTTAATGGCTACTTACTGAGTGTTCATTATATGCCAAGCACACTGTGCAGGTGTCAGGAGAACCCATCCTTCTCAAGTGCAGCTGTCATGATTTGAATGTGAAATGTCCTCTACAGCCTCATGTGTTTGAGCTTTTGGTCCCCAGCTAATGGTGCTGGTTTGTAGGTCACAGAACCTTTGGGACACAGGATCTAGCCAAATGATGTAGGCCACTAGGGTAGGCCTTGAAGGTTAAAGCTCNACCCCAGGCCCTGCTAGAACTCCCTACTTCCAGGCCAATGCCACATGAGGAGGAGCTGCTGCATGTTCCCACTACTGTGACTGACTCACTCCAGCCACCATGCCTTACTTGCCATGATAGATTGACAGCCTGTTAACTGTGAGCCAAGAGGAGCCCTTCCTCNCTCAAGCTGCTTCTGTCAGAGAGTGAATCCAGATATTTGAAGGACTCCAAGTAAGCATATCACAGAGACACCTGCACGTTGATGTTTGACTGCAGCTNTACTCATAGCAGCTAGATGTCCACCAGCAAAGGAATNGATAATGAAGATGTTNTGTATCCACAATGGAGCTTGTTTTAACCATGACGCAGAANAAAGTGATAACATTTTCAGGAAAGTGAATGCAACTGGTGATATTCACATAGCAAATTAACCCAGTCTCAGAAAGACAAATTTCATGTTTTCTCTAATTTGTGTTTCATATATATATATATGTATATATATATATTCTATAATTTGTGCTTCACACACACACACACACACACACACACACACACGGAATGTGTGTGGCATGGAAGTAAAAGTGAAGCTGTCAATGAAAGCAAAGGAGATAACAGGACTCCTTTATCCTGTGTAGTGGGAGACTGTGTTCAATTTGTATGAAATTTATATTTCTATGAAAATGCCTTTATGTAACANGGTACCATGTATCATTAATATTCTCAATGAAAAAAAAGTTTAACTAAAAATAAATACCAGTGAAGATAATCACATAGGCATCTAGATAAACATGCAGTTACAACTTGGGGTATATGGCACCAGAAAGAGTAAGAGGAAAAATCCTAATTGCAATAGTGCAGAAGTCTTTAGCAAGGGACCTCTAAGAGATGAAATCCAAGCTGAGGCCCAACAGATGAAGTGTTAGCTAGACACAGAGCTGGAGAATGAGTATATCAAAAGGAATAACTNATAAGAACACTTGGGGGCTTTCAAAGATGTAAATGAAGGTGTAAGATGAATAGAAGGAGGAGAGGGGTAATATGAGTGAGAGACAGCAGGAGGAGCCAAGCCGGGTGGAGTTGTATCTCAACAGGCAACGCCCGTGGTACACATCAGAGAATTTGAATAGAAATACAAAGTGTGCTTGGAAAGTGACAAAAGGCACNCAAGTAACTTTTCTGCCTGACCCTTCCACGGACAGAGGTACCACTTCAGATGTCTGTCAGCAGGAGTAGCAGGTCTGGACGGAGTCAACTCCCTGTGGGACAGAGTGCTGGGGTGGAGGTTTCTGAGGACCATCCTGTGGACCTGCTGAGAAAGCACTGGAAATGGAAGTCTAAAGGTGGCTAGAGAGAGCGGACCTGGACACAGAGGCTTGGCAACTGTCAACTAGGGGGCAGGGGCCACAGCTGAAACCAGCCTTACAGATCCAGTTCTCCAGGCAGGACATGAAAATTCGAAGAGAGACCCACAAATGGAAAGTCCTGCAAGAGCTGAGAGAAAGCCCAGCTGACTCAGACTAGAACAGCATTGCCAGATCCCCAGGGTAGGTGACACACGAGGAAGCCAAGGACAGACGGGAGTCCAAGAGAACACTTTATAGCAGTGGGATGTTTATGCCTGTGCCCTCTCCATGTCAGAAGGTTAATATTGTCCATAAACTTGACTTGTCACAGACTGCAGATTCAGTAATAAAGAAAAACACTAACTGGATCTCCAAGGGAAAATTTGAACTGGTCAAAATAACCTTTTCTCCTGACAAACAAAACCAAGTCCTAGGATTGTGCAACAGAGAAAGTGGCCAGCCAGTGGTAAAGGATTCCACATGGTCCCCACCGTGGTAGCTGCTACAAATAAAGCAAATTGTATGCAAGAGGGTGATATGTAAAATAGGAATTGGTGGTCTAGGCCCAAGTATTTCCCCCAGTGTTACCAGTAGGTATGGAGACCTAAGTCACTCTTCTCCATACCTTGACTTTTTCACCTACNAAATTAGAAACGGAGTCCCTCAGATTAATTTTTTAACTTTTTTATTGAAAATACATTTCTTTCAGACAGTATATTCTGATCACAATTTCCCCTCCCCCAACCCCTCCCAAGACTCCCTGCCTTCTCACTCACCTTTTCTTTCTCTCTTTAGAAAACAAACAGGCAAACAAACAAACCAAAATAAAAAATAAACAAGCAACTCCAGATATAAATAAAAATAAAAACAAAGAAAAATCACAAGAAACACAGAGAAAAACGAAAGCCATAAAAACACTAAATCAGAAAACAATATACAAGCAAAAGACCACAAGAAAAAAAAAGTCCCTATGCCTGCAACAAAGCTAAGCCATGTAAGACAAAAAGTCTACCAAAGTACCATCGAGTTCATTTGCTGGCCGTAGGGTCTGCCCTTAAGTGTGGTTTGTATACTCAGTGAGTCTCAGTTGAGGAAAATAATTTTTTCCTTTACANGCAGTTATAAACTGGAGATAGCTTCTGAATTAGGNATGGGGGCTTATGGCTACTTCCCCTCCTCATACTGGGACCACAGCTGGCTTAGANCTGTGCAGGCCCTGTGCATGCTGGCATAGTCACTGCTAGTACATATGTGTGTCAGGCCTGCTGTGTCTGGAATACACTATTTCCGTGCCATCTTCCATCCCCTCTGGCTCTTACAGCCTTTCCACGTCCGTCCTCTTTCACATAGCTCCTAGCCCTGTCCCTCACATTTCTTGTGTTCTATTCAACGAGCTAGTTGGTAAGCAACTAATTCTCAGTGCTCTCCTATAACGTCTCAAACCTATTATCTTATTTAATACACACAGAATATCATTGGTGATTTAGAGATAGGAAAACCAAAATCCAAAAGTTTGTTATTACAGTAGAATTGATTTGGGACTTTGCCCACATAACCTGGTTCCTGCATGCCCATCAACTCATTGTCTCAGCACCGCCATCCTTCACTGCTCTGCTTTGTATGCTGAAGCTGGACCTGTGTAGAGTTCTTCTCCAGTACACATGGTGCTGATCTGTCGACAGAGGACCCTTTATTCATTGTGTTTATGTGTGAGTGTGTGTGATACATGTGCACATGTATAAGGCTGTGCACGCCTGTGTGTAAGTGCAGAAGCCAGATGAGGGTGTCAGCTGTCCTGCTAGATCACTGCTTATCAGTGAGTCAGGGACTGTGATAAAGGCTGAATGTATATGCATTCATTTTAATCTTACAATGTCCATGCCTGAATAATTGTTCTTTCTACATCTGGAAAGACTGAAGATTTAGAAACTTGCCCAAGATCACCAACAGGCAAGCAAAGTGGTACTATACAACCATATGACTCCCAAACCNATGGGGAGCAGGGTCACCTGACTTCACTATTTCACATGTCCCTTGCTTTTGGATTCAAGTCCTAGCCGCACCACTGGCTGCCTCTGTGANTCTTGACTATAGGCAAGTTCTTTCATNTCTCTAGCCTTGTGAAATGAAGAGAGCACATCTGTTTGGCAGGGCTGNTGCAAAAATGACAAAGGGTTTACCTAAAGCACTTAGCACATTGCCTGCCCCTCGAGAGGTCGTTAATAAATGTCTCCTCTTTGTCTTCCTATAAAATTATGGTGGTACCTTCAAAGGCCAAAATGAGTCCACAGGTAATAGCATAAGCCAGGACACCAGATTTGGCAAAGGCCAGCCAGGGGTGAAGCTTTTTTCTAATGTACTTGGGAATTTTTCTTGCATTTCTTGGGGGGAGGGGCATAAAAAATTAAAAGATAATATTCTCCATTCTACCTCAGGGCTCAGCCACATGGAACTCATTTCCCCCGTGAGACAGTGCAGACTAAAGATAACAGCAGTTTGAAGCAGAGTTGAGATGGTCTGATGGATGAGAGCCAGGGCCCATCGCTAAGCAGCAATACCACTACCTCTCATATGTTTTGTGCCCTACAATTTTCAAAAGCATGCCCNTAATCATCTTACTTGNTCCTTACACCACATCATAGATGGGTGCTGTGGTCAAGGGTGTCAGGATAAGGTCATCTCCATTTGATAAATGGAAGAATAAAGGCCCAGGAAGGGAGTGTGCTAGGCCCACTGTGAGACGAGGGCTCAGAGAGACCCAGGCCAGTCCACAATGGCCCAGGGATCATCTCTGTGAGAAGGAATTTCCTAGACAGAGAANGGGACTTCCTTTTAATGGTTCTGGAGCTGNGCCATGGAGATGACTCAGTGGTTAAAGGGTTTGCNACACGAGCAAAAGGACCAGAGTTTGGATCCTCAGAACCNATNTAAATGCCAGGTAAGNGTGGCAGTCCAGCTGTAATCCCAGCCTCAGAAAGCAGAGACAAGGATCCTGGAGACAACTGCTTAGTAAGACTAGTTGTATTAGCAAGCTCTGGGACTGATAGAGAGACTCTGCCTCAAAGAATCAATAGAAGAAGGATTGACGATGATTTCCAACATCAACTTCCGGTCTCATGTGCACACACATATTCGAAAACACACACCAAAAAAAGAGAAAAGAAAAGAGAGAGAGAGAAAACAAACCATGGCTCAAACAATTAATATTCATTTGCCAACAGGAACAAGACAAGGNTGACACAAGGAAGACACAGACTTTAAGGAGCCATACAAGCACAGGGCAATGTCCCCATACACATCNTTCCTCAGGCACCTCACTGCAGTCTTGGCTCTGTTTTACAGACTCTGTTCTCAACATTCAATACACATTAACTTATCTAAGCCTCAGCATAAATCATAAGTTACGTCCCACGTCTTCAGTTTTTACAGATGTGGACAACAGAGGCACCCCTTTGTAGACACAGAAAAGGAAGGCAGGAAGGAGATGGGTCAGGTCTCATAGGAAGAGTCCATAGTCATATATTCAATTACAGGCCTGCTCTTCCCACTGCCTCTGACCCTGGCCCTGGTCCCTAGGGCTCATCAGGAAAGGCCAATGAGAAAGGACCTGGCATCCAATGTCCCTGAAATCAGTTNGTTCTTGTTATCTGCAGCAGTGATGTATACAAAGTCACCACAGGCACTGAATCTGTCACTCCTGANCCACTACTCCCAGGGGAGATGTGGGGCTGTGTGCCTTCAAGACCCTCTGGTCACAGCATTTTCATCAACTGATCAATATGCACCCTTGTTTTGCATGTTTCTGTTTAAAGGCCCCATGTTTCACATTTCTAGCTGGTTGGTAGCACTGAACTCACCTCCAACAGTCCTGTCACTCAATGCATGCACAAAGCTGGCACGTCGATTTTTTTCAAGAGGCCCACCTTGCACTTAGGCGCACTAGCATTATGCTTGGTAGTCATTTAAACAGCAAAATGACATCAAAAAGCACAAAATGTAGACTAATGGTGCTAAATAAATTATAAATTCATGAAAAGGGCAGTTGTTTCCAGGATGAGAACAGGACTGAGAAGGAAGATGTCACTTTTCTCAACCTCAGGTGGGAACATGGGTAAGAAGTGACCACTCTGCTTAGGTCCACCGNGGTCAATTGCTAAGGCATCACGTGAGTTGAGGGAGTGGCACACATGAAACCCTGGTTTTGCTCTTCAAAAAGAAAAACAAACCACCAACAACAAATAAACAAACAAACCAAGTAGTACAAGTGTTGATTTGGGAGTTACAAATAAATGTGGGTGAGAAACTGTGCCGGTTGGTTTTTTTGTCAATTTTTTTGTCAAGTCAACAGGGAAGAGGGAACCTCAGCTGAGAAAATGCCTCCATCAGATTGACCTGTGGACAAGACTGCGGGGCTTTTTCTTGACTGGTGATTGGTGTTGGGGGCACCCGTCCCATTGTGGACAGTGCCACCCNTGGGTGGGTGGTCCACTGTTGTCTAGAAAAGCAAGCTGAGCAAACCACAGAGAGCAAGCCAGCAGTAAGCAGTGCTCTTCTATGACCTCTGCTTGAGTTCTTGCCTCTAGATTCCTGCCTTGACTTCCTACCCTGACTTCCCTCAATGATATAGACTGTGATCAGGACATGTATATCAAATAAACCCTTTCCTGCCCAAGTAGATTTTGATTCATGGTCTTTACTACAGCAATAGAAGGCAAATCAGAAGAGGAAGCAAATTCACTAACAGGGAATCTATAAATCCACCGTTGATACAAATCTATGCACAAACACACACTACTGCACCTGTTGCACAGACAGTGTCTAGAGTCCAGTGGTCTGCTCACAACCAAACGGCTCTTAAGTGGTCAGATATGAGCCAAAAGATACTCTCCCAGATTTCCCCCNATCAAAAACATGTTTGTATCTTCCCCAGACCCTCCTCTATGGACCCCAACGAACTCGTATGTGTTGTATCACATGGGGTTTAGAAGGTCCAGAAGGAGTGGGTTTGAAGACCAGGCTGACCCTCTGGTTCCCAACTGCACTGAGCAGGCAGCTCCTGCCTTGCAGGAAGGGTCAAATGGCTGATGGCCTGCAAGTACCTGAGTTGTGAGCTATTGTCTGTCTTTGCTTCCTCTGCACACAGGCCTTTCCCATTAAGGCTAATGTTTCCATTCCGTTGATGTCCCACTGAGCACAGTGGGACCTGCCAGGCCCTCCCCCAGCTGGAACTGAGAGCCCTTTGCTGCAGGCCTGGGGCCTGGAAGGGAGCAAGCCAGCACAGCACTTTCCGGAAAAGGACATACTCTCCAGTGGACAGCCATTCCTCATGACCCTTTCTGAGGAGCCAGCACACAGCCCAAGGCTTGCCTTCAGAAACAGAGCTCATTCTCTCTTCCTTTGCTTTCCAGGGTCCAGAGGTAAAGAGGCACCCCCTAAAAGAAACCCTCTGGCGAGTTGTAGCACTTTAAGAAGATCCTGCACTTTGAAATTAGGCACGCCAAGTCCAAATAACCAAAGCNACTAAATGTGTGACTCTCACCCGNGTTCGGTGAGCCTGATTTCTTATCACAGATGCAGCCTGCGTGCCTGGCACAACTCCAGAATTAATACTCACAATCCTTTGCACTCTGCTGTTCCAAGACTGCCCTGAGACCAGCAGCCTAGGTACTAACTTGGAAAAAAATGCAGCAACTTATCCCCCCACCCAGGCCTATGCTAAATCTGCCTGGTAACACCAGGGAGTTCAAGAGAGGGTGCACAACCTGCTCTGAAACCTGCCCAGCATGTGGGAAGTGCCTGATGAAGAGCAGTTATGAGCATTCCCGTCATCTGGAGCCAACCCTCAAATCATACGTAAATAACTGATAACAAATGGAGGGCTGGGGCATTTTCGAAAGGCAGGCAAAACACTCAGGGAGTTAATGGGAGAGAACAAAGGTGGGGGAGACTTGGACAGGGTATTTGGCCCCAGCTTCACACACACACACACACACACACACACACACACACACACACACACACACATGCTCAGCAGTCCTACACTACATCATGCTCCAGGCTCTGTTCTTCTCTGGGTCCTGGGGAAAGAAAGCTAAATAAAGGTTTTACTCCTCACTCCCTATGCAAAGACACCTGTGCCAAGGCTCCTCCCAAACCGCCATGGTACTGAGATGGAAGCCACCAGAGCAAGGAAAATGTTAGTAAATATGGCTGAGGGGTCAGCAGAGGGGGCAGCCTGCAGGCCTTCCTTTCTGGGGAAAAGAAAAACTGAACACTCTACTGTTCCCTACCACAACCTCTTCTCTCAATATCACCCCAATTGTGTGTGTGGTATGTGTGTATGTGTGGTGTGTGAGTATGTATGTGTGGTGTGTAGTGTGTATGCTGCATATGATGTATGTGTATGTATGTGTGTGTGCGTGTTAGGTATGGTGTGTGTGGTGTAGTGTATGTATGGTATGTCTGTGATATGTATATGTGTGGTGTATATGTCTGTGAGTGGTATATATGGTATATGTATGTGTGTATATGTGTGTTTATGTATGATGTGTGGCATGTTTGTTTTTACATAGCTGTAAAATATATATAAATCCCTGTGTTGTTTTCCAGCTAATATTATTACATAAGAATTGTCCTATGTGTGACAGGATAATGGACAGCACTCACAGGATCTGGGCCTTATTTATTTTAAGCATTTTTATTATACTTTACTGTGTGGGGAACACATGCTCCAGCGTGCATATGGAGGGCAGAATGAGAACAGGAGGTAGAAACTAATTAGGTGGGTTTGGAGCAGGGACCCTGTAGTAGTTTGAATGTAATTGGCCCCCATAAGCTCACAGGGAGTGCCACTACTAGGAGGTGCGGCTTTGTTGCAATAGGTATGGCCTTGTTGAAGGAAGTGTGTCACTGTGGTGGTGGGCTTTGAGGTCTCACATATGCTCAAGCCATGCCCAGTGTCCCAGTTCACTTTCTGTTGCCTTCAGATCAATATGGAGAATTCTCAGCTCCTTCTCCAGCACCATGTGCGCCTGCATGCTGCTATGTCCCACCATGATGATAATGGACTGAACCTCTGAATGTAAGTGAGCCACCCCAATTAAATGTTTTCCTTTATAAGAGTTGCTGTGGTCATGGTGTCTCTTCACAGCAATAGAAACCCTAACTACGACAGACCCTGACAGTGAACAGTATAACTTTCACCTCTGTTCAGAAGCAGGAACTGTCCCTGGTTCTATCCTAGCCAGTCCTGAATGCCAGAAGACAGCTCTTAGTTTCTTGCTATCTCTGATCCTCAGTGAACACCCTACCTAGAGGCTGGCATGAGGAGCTCCAGTCCAGACACTCTTCTCTCCTTCTGAGCAGCTTTGGAGTTGGATGTCTGGATTTTCATGGTAGAAATGGATTATATCTATTTCCCATTCTCAAGCAGTCTCCCAAATGATTTGAGGGTCTCAACTTGGAGGAGGAAATGTTACAGCTGTCTTAGAGGCCACTAAGGATGGCCCCCTACCTCAGACCAGGCTTGGGACCCACTTCCCATTTCCCTGGCAACACTAAAAAGATAAAATCAGCTTTCTCATCCCTTAGACTTTCAAATACCAGGTGAAATGGTAGACATGAGGGCTTTGTTGAGGCCCATTAGGAGAAAGCTATTTCCTCATAGTCAAAAGAATGGCTCNAGGTGGAAACGGGACATTCTGGTCTGCTCCAAATATTAGAACACTACATACTATTGTTGCCTTAAGAGTTAATCAGGCTGGGCCTGTCAATCAATTGTGGAGTCCACCACACCCCCAATTGTGGAGTCCAACTGAGTAACAAGAAAACGTGCTAAGGATGTGGGAGGAATAATTATCCCCTTAATAAGCGTTGTACTTACCCTTCCCCCTCCACGGTATTGCCACTCACAGATTTTCCATCACATAACACTGCAGAGCCTGACTAGAAAACTGTAACTTTTCACTTTCCTTTCTTCTCTCTTTTTTTCTTATCTTTTTCCTTTTTTTTAGATANGATCTAAAATCCCCAGCATGCGTTCCTGAACACCTGGGTCTTCTCACTTGTTCTCTAAAATTTCTCCCTTGTTCTAAGCAACTGCTTGTCTGCCATGTGGCTGCTTGATGATCACCATTGCTAAACNCCGCAACTAAACGCTAACTCAAAGGGCGAGGCTTTCGCCTTCTCTTCTCCAGCTCCCTTCTCCCNACAGCTGCCAAGATTTATAGTTTGCTTGCCCTGTTGTTTTCCCCTCAAATTCTAATATAATTGTTCTTGAGCTTCCTTCTAAGTATTTTATTATTATTACTATTATTATTATTATTATTACTATTATTATTATTTTATCAATGAGACTAAAATCTCAAAAGAGGGCTTCCCACGTTCTGGAGTAACCAGAGGACACTCTGAAAGAGTCAATTCTCTCCTTCTATGTGGGTCCTGGAGATCAAACTCAGGTCATCAGGCCTGTGGTAAGCATCTTTACCTACTGAGCCACCATGTCACCCTTGGGCCTTTATCTTAGTCTCTTGATAGTCTTTAAAACAGTGGGAAAATTCCTCCAGCTTCTAGGCAAAAACAAACAAACCAAAAAAACAGTCCTCTTACTTCACGCTCATGAAAGTTAAGGAAAATGTGCCCTTTATGCCTTTGAAATCATAAATGCAATCTTGAGCCAATCCTTAACACTCCNATGGACTGATCAGAGCTCTGGTCTTTACATTTAGTTAGGGGCCTGCTGAGAGCAAGCAGCTTTCTTTGCTGAGACTAGACATGCAGAGAAAGAAGATGCTTCCTCCCTCCACACGATGCACCACAGTCCTTCACCCTTCCTNCTAGGTATACCTCCAGGCCCCCGGTTGGGGAAGGGGGCACCATTTAACTTGTAACAAAATTCAGAGTGACCAAATGTATGTGGTCCCTTTGTTTAGTCTATAACACTTTTTCCTACTAACTTGTGGGATGTTTTTTCCCCTGATGTTTGGAAATGTCAAAGAAGGTGTCATGGGATAGCTACTTTTGTTCCCATTTGGGTGGATAATTAATAAGCTTAAGGTTTTCTTGTCCTCAGTTTCCTGGGGNATTATAGAACTTATGGCTAGTCTTTGTTCTCTGAGAAAGCATGGTGGTTAGAGTGGCTCCGAATCAGCAGTGAGAGTGTGGCTGGAAGCCCTTCACCTGTTGGCAGAGAGCTCAAACCAGAACCAGAAAAGCTGTCATCTTCAAGCTCCACCCGGAGATCTATTTCTACCAGCCAGGCTGAAGTCCCAGAGGGCCCACCGAAACAGCGCCGCTGGCTGGGGGTTGAGTATTCAAACACAGGAGCCCATGGGGGGACCTTGAAATTAACAGGGTCTAGATCTCTAGGAGACAAGCCTTTGCAAATGCCTATGAGGGGCTATCCAGATTAGGNCAACTGAGGTATGAGGACGGCCTGGATATAGGGGATACCATCCATGTGCTAGGATCCTGGACTGAGCAAAAAGAAGAAAGGGTGCTGAGTTGCAACATTCTCTCTCTCTCTCTCTCTCTCTCTCTCTCTCTCTCTCTCTCTCTCTCTCACACACACCTCCCTCCAAGAAGGTCAGATTTCTCCTGAATTNCTCTCTCTCTCTCTCTCTCTCTCTCTCTCTCTCTCTCTCTCTCTCCCCCTCTCCTCCCTCCAAGAAGGTCAGATTTCTCCTGAATTGTCCATCTTTCATTCCACTTCTTAGATAAGACTTACGATATTTTTCTCTATCACTACAAGTCCATATACTGGTTCAGTCAGACTGCACTGTCGAAATGCTGAAGGATATTAGAGGAATTTAGACACCTTTGAAGACAACACCAGGGTTACGAGGGACTTGAGGGAGCATTGTTTTGTTAATTCTTTTTCTTTGTTTCCTAGTCTTTATTTTTCCCTCCCTTCTGTAACAAACCCTGGTCTTCTCCAGATGATCTCTGCCTCAAGCCACCAAGGGCACAGGTCACAAAAGGAAGAATGGGAAAATAGGAAAGATAGAAAGAAAAATAGGAAAACGCATTCATAGTTTAAAAACATTGCTTCCATTAAGCCATAGCAATTGGCCTTAATTTTGTTATCCTTTCCTTCCTTACTGGAATCCTAATCCTGAGAAGCCAACTGTAAAAGATACTGCTTGGACAATAAAGGTAAGTTGACATTCTACGACATCAATAATTTATTGTCGCTTTTGCTAGGTGTGATGATGGCACTGAGCCATTCACCTTTGCCTTTTTAATGTACAATTGAATATTTAGAGCATAATGNCATGTTTGTAATTTGCTTTAAAGTATTTCAAGAAAATAGAAGGGGGAATTTTCAAGTAACTGACCCTTCCTGAGGGTCACTTCCCATGTCTTCACCTGGTAGTCTCAATTCTAAAGAAAGGTCATGCATAAATGGTTAAGATATTAACTGCTAAACCATCTTCTTTTCAGTTTATGAAACTCCGAACCTAGTGACCTTGAGACAACAACAGAGCGTGTAACTTCCACACCACTTCCACCCCGTGTACTCTATCCCTGTGCACAGACAAACACAAAGCATGCAAATCGCTGGGAGGCTTAATTTGCAGAAAATTGGTGTGTTTATCTAAAGAATTACGGGACTGAGTGTGTTCCTGCATGCCTACNATCCTAGCATCTGGGATAATGCAGCAAGGGATTCATGAGTCTGAGGCCAGCCTGAGCTACATAGCAAGACCCTGTCTCCAAAAGATACAGGAGTTAGCTCTAGTAGGGTAAGGTCAGGTATGATATTCCCACCTGAGAACAATTAAAAGAAAGAGACAAAGACATGAAGTCTGGATGACAAAGGCCTCATTCATCATCTAGCCTTCCTACCCATTTACCCTATTATAACTTCCCCAGAATAGCCCTTTGGGTACTTGACTTCCCCAAGATGCCTTTTCTCAGGAGACAGAGGGACACACACACACACACGCGCGCGCGCACACACACACACGCACACACGTGCACACATACACATCTTGGTGCCAGACCTTGAATAAACTNTATTCTTCCCACTTATTCTCAGCTCTATGGCTTTTGAGCACACAGAGCAGATGGACTTGGGTTTGGTAACAGGGAAGCTGGCTGATGGATGAGCCAGGCAAGACAAATGTTGATGGTGGCAGGAGCTGCTTAAGGACCACAGGGAGATTTTTCCACACGTAGTTCATTTGTCTCTATGAGATAATTTTTCCAAAAATATTTTTAAACTAGTATGAGGAATTATAAAGCACAAAATTACATGTTTTGTACTTTTTTATTTGATTTGATTTTTTTATTTTTTTATTTTTTTGAGACAAGGTCTCTCTACATATCCCAGGCTAGCCTGGAACTCACTATGTAGACCAGTCTGGCCTTGAACTCACAAAGATCCACCTGCCTCTGCCTCCCTAGTTCTGGGATTAAAGACATGTGCACGTTTTCTGTACTTCATGGTCAGTTCAAGAGTGATATCATATGTAATTTTTCCCTTCTGAGATCAGATACAATTCAGCCCTGGGCCAACACTCATGTCACCAGCCCCTTGTCAATACAGAGCACTACTGTTTCCTAACGATGACTAATTTACAAACAGAAAATATGGTCTGACTGTTTGCATTTACACTAGAGGGGATTTAGTGGCATTATTTTCACATACTTATTGCCCAGCAAATCTACAGAAGCTTTCTCAAGGTTTCTGAGCTTGTTCTTCTAGAGCAGGTTGGACTATTTAGACATCACTGGAAGCCATTCATAGCCCATTTTGAACCTCTAAGTATTAAAAAGGGCCTGTCAGATTTTCTCCTCCACCTTAAGAGCAACTTCAAAACAGCTTGCTTGTCAAGAAGATGNGAGTCCCTGCTGGCAATAACAGCTCATTAAAACAAGTGATCAGCTTCTCAAATGTGACAGGCATTGCGCTACTTAGGATGATACTAACCATGTTGATGATGACAGGGACGGTGTACTTTGGACCATCTGTGCACCAATTTTTTCAGAGAAGTGCCCATTTCTATAGAGAATGAACAGGCAAACCCAGCTGACTGTAAAATTATAGTCTAAAGCTGACTTCAGCAAGTACATAAACATTTATGCCTTTGAAGGAGACATTAGGACATAGCCTCTTTCTCTTCTTTTGTTCAGTTTCCTGCCATGGGTGAGGGCTTCTTCTACCACCAACTTACCAACACAGACCCNAAAGCAACAAGACCAAACAACCATCTATGGAAATTTCCAAAAGTATAAGCCAAAACAAACCTTCCTCTTTGAAGGGTGATCGCCTCAAGTATTTTCTTAGAGTATTGAAAAATCAAATACAAGAGCCTATAGTAGACCTTCGGGGGCTGAATTAGGAAATTCACAGAAAATATTTTCCCAGTTAATGTTTGAGAAGCAGCATAAAATGGTGGGCAGTGAACCCACTTTGAGTCAGGCAGACTTAACGTGATTGCCAGCTACCTTTGTCTTCAAGGACAGACTATGTATCATCCCCACCCAGCCTCTAATACAGATGCCCTGTGTTTACTGTCAAAGTACACATACAAGGTTGTTACAACATGGAATAAGACAGGTTAAAAGTGGGAGCATTGTGCTTTGTAAACCATAAGAACTCAATAAATACCAGCTAAAGAGAATAACATACACACATACACACACTTCTACAGGAGCACTCCCCTGCCTCTCTTTACTTGCTAAGGAAATGAAATCATTAGGCTGTGCTCACACATATATGTGAATGCAGCTCTAGAGGGTGTGGCTCACCACCTCCATATTAGCAACAGGAACCGATATCGAAGGATCAGCCATTATATACTCAATGATACGCTGAGATCCGAAGTCTAAATTTTCCACTCATTTTCCATTGGCTCTTCATTACAAAGTGCCAGGTAGTGATGGCCAACTGAGAATACCTGGAGAAACTGAGGTTTAGGGGAGGAAATGACTTGCCTGAGGTCCTGGGATGTAACTACCTGATCCTAAAGCTGAAATTCATTCCTAACCCTGTGTCCTTCCTTCCTTCCTTCCTTCCTTCCTTCCTTCCTTCCTTCCTTCCTTCCTTCCTTCCTTCCTTCTTTCCTTCCTTCCTTCATTTAAAATGCATGCCTAGCACACAGTATGTGCTCCTGTCTCGCTCCACATCAGGGCTTCCAGAAATCTCAAAGATCCAGATGCAGGAAACTGCAGAGCACAGAATAGAGAGGGGGCAGATAGTTCTCCCCCTTCCCAAAGCCAGGCCCAGACCAGAGAGAAAAACAAATTTCAAATTAGAAGCAAGATTGAGGTTTTGAAAGACTCGCTGGCCAGAAAATGTTCAGATCTGCCATAAAAGAATACTCCATCCCACACATGTGAAGGTAATGATTAAAGAAAAAAGAATATGATTTCATGCTTATATCTCACCAAGACCAACCAAGTCGATGTACCAATTATAACAGCGTGAGCCCGTTATAATGAGAGAGGCAGGGGGTCTAGAGAGGAATCGGTAAAGACGAAAGACTAACCCTGTGGGGTCACAGACGACCTCCTGGGGGGACCTACAGAATGAACAATCTTCCAGACAGAGATCTTGAATAAAACCCAGAGACATCCAATGCGGCTGCTGGAACAGCAGAAATGCATGTGAAAGGCTATGGGAGGCCAGGCAAGCAGGTGCAGATCACAAAGGCCCCTGTTGTTCAAGGGCAGGCCTTGGGCTAAAGACAAGGAAAGCCTTGGCAGGGTTTTGTGCACGGGAATAGCAATCTGGTGTGCACTAAATCGATCTAGTTGTGATATGGCATACAGATTGGATAAGTGAAAATGCCAATTTGAAAAGTTTACGAACCCAGTTTAGTAATCCAAGCCTGTAATCCCAATACTCAGGAAGCTGAAGCGGGGAGATAGTGAGTCCAAGGCTAACCTACATAGCTGAAGTTTATGAAGAAATTCAAGAAATGCCAGTGGCTCAGGCCAGCAGCAGTGGATATGAGAGGCATGTGAGGGAAAGACCTCAAGGGCTTCAGCCATGGCCTATGGTAAAAGGTTTGTCATCTGTAACTTCTCAGAGGAAACTCAGGCCTTCAGGATGAACCTGCATCACTTGGAGAATCCTCTACTGGCAG
Source organism: Neotoma lepida (assembly GCA_001675575.1). Taxonomy (NCBI): domain Eukaryota; kingdom Metazoa; phylum Chordata; class Mammalia; order Rodentia; family Cricetidae; genus Neotoma; species Neotoma lepida. Next base: position 23,238 of record LZPO01117124.1, read on the forward strand.
GCCTGTCCTTCCCCGAGCCAGGAATGCTAGTGGCTTTAGAATGCAGAGCCAGAGGAAAAGGAAGTGGTTCACTGACTGAGCCAGGAGTCTGGCAGAGGCCAAACCAAGTAACAAATGTATAAAAATGTAAAGCAAACTGCACTGTAAGCCTTGCTTAGCCACGGCCCTCACTTTTTCACTGTGGATGCTGGAGCAATGACACAGAGTCTCTACCAGCAGACATGGGTCCTATCCTAACTCTGCCAGGACACTGTGAGTCCAGATGTTTCCATCTATAAAATGGGTCTGATCAGGGTCTCAGAATGCTTATTTTCACCATCACTGAACTAACTAAGCATGCTCCATTTGCTTAGGCAGCAGTGATGAAGAGACATTCAAAGATACCCAAAGATACCTAGAAGATGCTGAAAAGTATCAGGGAGGGTTTATATGGGGGGTAGGGGCAGATCAGTGTCCAGATTTCCTTCTAAGCACTCAAGTAGAGGTGAGTACACCCAGAACACCTAACTCCCATTAAAAAAAAAGAGAAATAAAGAAAGAAAGAAAGAAAGAAAGAAAGAAAGAAAGAAAGAAAGAAAGAAAGGAAGGAAGGAAGGAAGGAAGGAAG
>LZPO01117124.1:26896-41191 GCA_001675575.1 Neotoma lepida
AGGCTGGAAGGTGGGAGGAGGGAGGAGAGGGGAATCTGTAAAAAATATTTAAAAAAAGAAAAAAAAGTATCAGATATGAAACAAAATATTTGTGAAAAAAACAAAAGGAAAGAAAAAGAAAGGTTGGAAGCACAAGTAAGGCAGTGCATGCCTGTGCGTGATCCAGAGATGAGAGGAGATGGAGAGATGGCCCAGTGTTTAAGAGAGTGTACCACTCTTGCAGAGGACCTGAGCTNGCTCCCAGCACTGACGTTGGGGGGCTCATCCAGCACCAGGGGCTTCAATTCCCTCTTCTGGCCTCCATGAATACCCACATGTACGTGTACATGTATATAGATACACATACACATGCGTAAGTTAAATGTTTATTCCTTTTGTTTTTTGAGATTATAATTACAGCATTCCCCCTTCCCTTTCTTCCCTCTGAACTCTCCCATATACCCAACCCCCCCATTGCTCTTTTTCGAATCCATGTCCTTTTTTTTATTAATTGTTGTTGTTGTTGTTGTTGTTAGTGTGTGTGTGTGTGTGTACATATATAAGAACAACCTGATCAGTTGTTACCTATATTTATGTCTTCAAGACTGACCATTTGGTATTATTGAATAACCGATTGGCGTGTTCTTCCCTGGGGAAGACTATTTCCCCCATTCTCAGCATCCTTTAGTTGTCTGTAGTTTTTTGTGTAGGANTGAGACATCATGGTCCTTCCCTCCATCCACTTCAGCATATCTGTTGCTGTTGTCCTTATTCAGCTTGTGTTTAGACAGTCTTGTTGATGAGTTATAGGCGTAGCTTCTCTGACATCCATAGGAGACAATCTCTCAGCAAACTCCCTCTTTCTCTGCCTCTTGCTTTTTTAAATAGGGGATCTGGAGAGANAGCTCATGCGTTAAGAGCAATCAGTTACCAGAATCCATGTGGTTGCTCACAACTGCTTATAACTTCAGTTTCAGGAGATCCAGTGCTGCCTTCTGACCTCCACAGGCTCCCATGTGGTGCACATACATATACTCAGGCATACACACATAAAATAATGTTTTTTAATTAAAAATGATTTTTAATGTCTGAAGATAAGAGACAGACTGTGAGACCCATGTGGGTAGTGAAGGAGAGCTATCCACCCCAAAACATACCTGACTGGTATATTGATTATTTCAACATGAACCCTGCGGATAAACCATACTTGAAGAAAGACGTCTCTATCCTGCTTGTCTCTACACAGAGCAAGCCAGGGGGAGGAAGCTTTTTCCCATACAAGGATAAGAAATAGCCCCTAATCACCAGAGACTGGGAAGTCTTGCTCTGTGGATCTGCACAAGTATACTCACCAAGGCCATTCTTCCTTCACTCAGGTTTACACCCCCCCCCATATCTACTGCTGCTTCCTAGAATGGACTGCTCCAGCCCAGAGGCCTTGAACCAATNATTTCCCCCAGATTTATTATTCTTTGTCTACAGGGCATTCTTCTTTGGTTATTTCTTTAGAGCTGCAGCCTTTTGTGAGGCTTCTAATGTACATATAAAATTAATGGAACCTGTATGTCTTTCTCCTGCTAATTTGATTATGTCCATTTGGTTCCTAGACCCAGACAAGCTTCCTAATCTAAGATGGTATTAAATAAAAATTACAGTAGGTCTTTTGGACTAAGCTCCTGACAGACCGGGCAGAGTCACAAAGAAACTGGATCACCAAGTTAAAACAATGCTATTCATCTGAATTTCTGGGCAATTAAAGATATAACAGACAAATATCCCCAAAAGATTAATTTCAATAGGCATGATGGTGAGGTTCACCCTGCTTTAATTCTGCACAAAAAGTGAAAGTTGTGGCCTGAGGTTTCTCTGGTCCCATCCAGCCCTGCAGTCAGGATGACTCTCTCTCACCCACTCACTGTCCCCCAGCTGCTTATAAAATAATTACTGTGAGGTTTAATATTAATTATAAACTGTTTGGCCTATGGCTCAGGCTTCTTGCTAGCTAGCTCTTATAAATTAACTCAATCCATTCCTATTAATCTATGTTTTGCCATGTGATCTGTGGCCATGCTGTTACCAATCTGGTAAAATGTTGCTCCTTGGGCGGCAGGCTGCCATCTATCTCATCCAAAGCAGCTTATTAAATTAACCAATGGGAACACATATATTCACAGTGTATAGAAAGATATTCCACAGNACTTCCCCTTTTCTGTCTAATCAAAAAGGAAGGTTTTAACTTTAACATAGTAAAATTATATATAACGAAAGTTATCAAGCAAGGATTACAGTTATAATATCTAGTCTATTTGTATTTGACAAAATTAAAAGAAAATATTTTATCATCTATGTGAGTCTAAAGTTTTATATCTAATTTACCTTTTATCATGATTAACAAAAGCTATAACTATAACCATCTAGTCTTCAACCCCATCAAAGACCCCAGAAGGATATAATATTACCTAAGTAAACAGGAAGTGCATTGTAAGCAACTTTTAAAATTTTAGAAATGACAGAGACATCTGGCTGCCTGGACAGTCACCCAAAGTTCCTCTGCAACACTGGGGCATCCATCTTCAGGTTACAGGCCTAGAGTCTCTGGCAGACTTTTGTGAAGCAGGAAATCTGAGGGATTGTCTCACCTATTGGCAAATTTCATCAGTCGCTTTCCTCTGTGTTCTGCAGAATNTCTGGCAGTATCTTCTGTGAAGCAGGAGCTGAAGGACCATCTCACCTTGATTGGCAAAGTTCAGTGGTCATTTTTCCTATTGGTCCAGTATGTCCAGTTTATACAACATACTGTCAAGCAGTTCAGGCAAGAGCAGTTTCTTGCCCAAGTGGCTAAATTTTGCCACAAAGAAGGCAAACTCCATATGAAGTTTCTTCGATGTCCATCATCTTCTCTGTAGTAGATTGGTGCTGCCAGGAATAGTCATGCATCAATGTCCAGAAAACTCTAAGTTCTTAAAGCATTTTAGATGCCATATTCTGTAGGTCTTTGAAGTGTTTGAAGATTACTTACCTAATTGAAATATATCTATGTATACCTAGAAAACTTAACATGACTATAAGTTTGATGACTATTATTCTATATTTCTTAATGATACATTACAATTTTAAATGAGTTGCATAAATGTAATACCTTAAACAAGAGTAGAAATATATATATACAGTACAATAAAATTAACTTTAAATTTGTATCAATAAACCAATATTTATACTAATGTAAAAGATGTAGGATTAATAGTTGTTTTTGGATTAAAGTAGATTCAATAATCTATCCTATCTATCCTATCAATAATCTATCCTACTCAATAATCTGTCCTATCATTTCTATATCGTATATTTCTACATTATATCCTCCTTTCTTCTTTTAGAAAGAGATTGACTATGACCAATAACAATTTGTAACCAATCTCTAAACAAAGAAAAACATCCATAATTCATTTTTTGGGAATGTGGGCGTAGTTTTCTAGGCTACTTCTTGCTGACTGGGGGCACTGGTATTCTTATGGGGACATAAAGAAAATTTAGGACTATAGTTAAGTCCTGACTAGAGTAGTCTGTGAAGCTGGATCATCTCAGCCAGTTGCCTTGAAGCTATTCTGGATGGTGGATCATCTGGAGACCTCTCAGGGGATCTTCCTTGATGGAACCATATCAACCTAGAAGGAATCTACAGCTCCTCATCTTCTGTGGAAACAAAANTAGAACCAACCTCTTTTCCAAAGCAACATATCCTCAGACACAAATTTTGAAGTCAAGATACCTTTAAAATATACATATTGGTTTAGCTTAGTAGCCCCTACAATCAAATGTCTCTCTGCAGTTAAAAATCCCAAAGACAATATAATAATATGTAGTATCTAGCTTCTTTGTGTAATTTCCATCTTTACATGGCTTAACTTTTGTATTATTTTTACTGTCTCTTTAAAGACTTTATTTTTTAAAACTATTTTTTATATAACTGCCTATATTCCTTTTCCTCTTTCTTCCAAGTCTACGTACATTTTTATACACATTGTAACTCATTTAGAGTTTTTTCCATCTGAATCTGTTCTTATTGTGCATCTGTAATCATTTTCTGACCAGGAGAGACTTTAAATTGTTAAGCTGCATGGCTAGGATGAAAGCAACAGCCCTGGCTGCTGGGTCCACCCTGTTCAGGTTCCCAACATTGCCTAGGTATATTTACCACCAGTTCTGGGAGCCATGCTCACCCCCAACTCTGGGAAACAATGGGTCTATGCCTCCATCAAGCAGCATGTAGCCCAGAAACCATTTTTGTCTGTATTAGCAAAAGCTAACTCCACCATGCAGCATGCTGCATGGCCTGGAGACACCTCTGTATACCATGGCAGGAATCTGCCATGCTGTGCTCAAGCAATGCCACAGCATCTCTGTACCACAGTGTCTCTGTACCACGGCCCACATGAGACATACAAACTAGGAAGCTGCTCTTAGCTCCATTTTAGAATCTCTTTTTAAGTTCTCTCAGGTTTTAGGTGGAAACTCTTGCCATCATGTTTGGGTGCCAAATGTAGCCAGAGGTTTCTCTGGTCCTGCTTGGCCCCGCGGTTCAGACAAATCTCTCCCACTCGCAGTCCCATGGCTGCTTATAAAATAATCACTCAGAGGTTTAATATTAATTACAAACTGTTTGGTCTATGGCTTAGGCTCATTACTAACTAGCTCTTAAAACTTAACTCAACCCATTTCTACTAATCTATGTTTTGCCATCTGTTCCATGGCTTTACCTGTGTCCCATTGCATCTTGCCCAATTGAGGGGGGCAAGATAGACACAAGCACATGGGTATTCTTCTTTTATGGGATAGGGAAAGAGAGATACACATAGAAGCTGATGCAACTGCAGAGTTATACTGCAGCAGGTCATCACATGACTGCTCAAACAAGACCATCCACAACTACCCAAACTGTCCTTTGCTTCACTGTAAAGGTCTCTACATCCTTGGCCTCACAGAATTGCCTGTTTCCACCCTTCACCTGATGCCAGACATTCAACAACCCAATACAAGCTCAGAAGAGGGGAACAGACCCCACCTTGAGAAAATCCCAATGTATTCTTAGAACTTCTCACCTTCTCATGAACAACTTCCTCTCCATTGAAGCTTACCCATAAAATGAGCTACTTTGAAGTCCTGGGGATGTGACTCTGAGAAGTCCCTCCCTCTCCCTAAGCATGTTCTCTTACCTCTCTGATGGAGACAAGGACACAGAAACACTAAGCAGAGGNCTCCCTCTAGTCTCCCCATCTCTCAGACCTGCCCAGCCTTCCCCATTGGCAACACAAATTGCAGTCAATTCTGCACTTGTGCCAGGGCCTAAGCTTGCTCAACATCAGCCACTTGCCCTATTCCCAATTTTATGCCTGTAGTGATATTTTGTTTGTGCTTTAACATATAAAGCTTGCCTGGAGATCAGAGTGTGGAGCTAGCCACTAGTTAACCATAGAGGCCAGGCAGTGGTGGCACACACCTTTAATCCCAGCGCCTTGGGAGGAGGAAACAGGAAGTGATACGGCTAGNTGGCGAGAAGAAGTGATAAGATGGGGTGGAGACAGAAGCTTGGGTGTTTTCAGGCTGAGGATTCGGTAGAGGTAAGAAGTCTTTCTAGTGGCTGGCTGCTTTGCTTCTCTGATCTTTCAGCTTTCACCCTGATATCAATCGGGCAAAAATAGTCTGTGCCTTCCAGGCCTAATAGAGAAAATAGCCCATATCTGNCGTTACTTGTCACCCCAGTGTCTGGGAAAAGGTCTCTCCAATGAGATTTGAGAAATGATCAGATAATAGCTTTGGAAGAGAGGTGAAGAAATGTTCCAGGCATAGAAGAGCAGGGGCCAAGCCCTCGAGGTCCAAAATGTCTAATATAACCAAAGACCATGATCCTAGCTTAGAAACAAAAGGCTTCAGAGGCAATGGGAGATCTTGGAGGTAGCAAGCCAATTTCCAAAAGTAGTGCTAATGACTTTCAGATAGAGACTAGAAACCTAATTGTTACAGTAGACTTGCTCGGGGCTCTATGGAGAGCCATTAGGAAAAGCTAATGCCTCCTAGCCAAAATCATGGACTCTCTGGCCTAGGTGCAGACCTAACATTCCAGCTGGGCAGATCAATCAACTCACTAAGGAACCATCCTTTCAGGAAGGTAGATTCACCTTAAGCCACATTAAAGAAAAGGGAGGAATAATTACCCACTTGATGAGATAATGTACTTTCCTTTCCCAGAATTCCTGTCATGTGTGTAGTCTCTACAGGGATACTACAAGGCTCTGTTGGTTTTGCTCGTCTCTGTGAGTTCCCACTCAGAAAAGCCTAACTTTTTCTTTTGCTCTCCTTTATCTTCCTTTTAGATGCTGGCTGGAGCCCAAGTATGCTTTTCTGGTACTTTTGGCATTTTCACTCTTTCTCTAAAGCCCTCTTCCCCACTCTGTGACTATTTGTCCACCACATGGCTGACCTGTGTGTCCAATTCAAATGATGTGGCTTTCTCTCTTCCTCTATTCTCCCTCCCTCCTTTAGGGAGCTGCTGAGATTTATAGCTTACCTGCTTTAGGTTTCTTTTTTAAACCCTAAGAAGTTGTTCCTGAGCTTTCTTCTGAGTCTGTTCTTAGGTTCTTTTATCAAGGAGTCTAAGAACCCCCACAAGGACCTTGATTTCCCTTGTAACACAATGAGAAAGTGATGGGAGTAAGGACTGCCAGGCAGTTTCCTGTGTGCCAGCCCTGTGAGATCATACTGGCAGGGTGGGGGTTCAGAATATTAAATGACCTCAAACATTCTACCCAGCCAGAGACATCCTAGCCTTCTGCATCTCCCCACTCAGCTCAGGTCTTACTCCCTCACTGTCAGGCTTCAGGTCCCAAGGGAGAGACCTCCAGAAATGAGTGATTGGTCTCCAAGGCCCAGCAGCAAAGGATTAGCTTCTCCCTCTGGCAATGAGTGCTTCCAGGGAATCCATCTGCAATAAANGCCATCAAAAAGAGATTAGCACAGGACCTGTGCATCTGCAGGGAAGTGCCTTCCAGGTCCCCTTGCTGGGAACTACTCCAACTGATGCGAAGGGAAGAAATCCAAACTCCCTTTGGAAGAAACCAGAAAGACCCTGGAAACACAGGTCCCCTTTGGAGACTTGTGTGGAACCTGGGATGGGCTGGGGGCTTGCAGAAATTAGAATTCTCTAGGCCAAAGAAACCTCTGGATCCCTCTCCTTAACCTGAGAACAGAAAACTAGAGCCAAAGACAGAGGGTGACCCACCCAGGAGCATGAAGCAAGTCCTGGCACAGTCAGTTCAGTGTGCAAACTCGAAGATCCTACATTCTGATCATAATAATATCGTCTAAGAGGCATTACACACTTCCTATAAACTAGATGCTATTCTAGGTGTTTTGAATGTCCTCAAGCCTTTAATTTGCACCACTACCCCAGAAGACCATTCACATTAAGACACATCAAGCCTGAGCACTCCTCCCAAGGTTGCACAACTGGCAGGCAGCTGGAACTTGAACTCTAGTAACCTGCACTTCTAGACTCCTCAGAACAGCAGACACAACCACCCAACCCCTCAGTCCCGACCCCTCTTCCTCCAATAGAGTTTTTAAGAATTTATTTTTATTTAATGTTCATTGGTGTTTTGCCTGCATGTAAGTCTGTGTGAGGGTGTCAGAAGGCCTGGAACTGGAGTTACAGACAAGTGTGAGCAGCCATGTGGATGCCAAGAATTGAACCCAGGCCCTCCAAAAGAGCAGTCAGTGCTCTTACCCGCTGAGCCATCTCTCCAGCCCCTGGCCTCACNCTACACTGACAATATCAGCTCTGTGCTGACAATCCCAGAAAAGCAGGTCTTTTGCTCCATGATGAGTACATATCCTCATCTCCAGTAGCCTAAGGACAGAGCAAGCTCACCTGGGAGTGTATCAGAAGTCCCCTAGCCCTTCACCTACTCACCACCTTCCCCAACTTGGCTTTCTAGCCTTTGCACCTCATGTGTACCGAACACATCAGCAGGCCCCCTGGGCNTCTAGACCATGGAAACACGATCAGGAAAAGAGAAGTGGAGTGTTTACACCCCAGTGTCCTCTTTCCNTACACCAGACGAGGCTGAACCCCTCACTCACAGATCTTGGGCAGTCCTCTCTCTAGTTCATTACCACTCTCCACCCTCAACCCTGTGGGGCTAGGAATAGAACAGAAGCTTCTCTGTTGTCAGCTANAGGGTTCAGAACATCCCAAGAAGCAATTCCTGTCTCGTCCTCTGCATTTACCCTCAATGTGCCACTGACTTCCCAACACTCCCTGGCCTCTGCATTGTGTCCTCTGTCGTGTCTCTCATCTAAGAGAGCTAGAACAGAGAGAGAAGACAGTGGCTCCCCAAGGTGANCCTCCTAGAAGCTTAANAGGGATCATCATCACTGTGCTAAGCAACNTTCCGATGATTCTGTCTCACACATCATCTCCAGAGACCTCAGTCTTAGTCCATGGTTTCCACAAACACAGCTTAAGGGACATCTTGGGCACAGCTACATGGTGCACTCANGACAGATACCCTGCAAGATTTGGGTCATTGCCCCCACTTTACAAATGAGAAACNGAGGCTCTAAGAGATGGAGACCAGAGTTCTGACCAGTGAAGACGCTTTGCCCTCAAATATCTCAGTGGGGTATGTCACCACCCAGGGGCATGAGATGACAGTGACAAATCTCAAAATCTGGACAGAATGGCCTGAAAGTAGGTGCTGTCCCTCCCATTCTGGAGTGATAGGACATACAGCTCCTAGCAAGACTTAAATGGCCTCAGACATCTGAGTGGTGGCCTACACAGACGCTGGGAACATCTGACTGTCTTATCTGCCTGCCATCCAATTTTGCTTCCTTATCTTTACACCAGTTTTATGTTCCTTTGGGAAAACTGAACTTCCAACCGTTAGATGTAAAACCCAGGACAAATGGCTGAGGTGCCTATTTAACATACCAAAGTGGACCTGGCCGCCAACTACTCCCCAGCCATGGGCTGCAATAGGGTTACCCTTGACTCCACGCCAATAACGAAGCCCTTTATATTTGCACTGATGGGACTTTGAGCTGGAAAGGAAATTGCATTTTGTTCTTATTGCATTATGCAAGTTCCTGACCAGGGCCTGGAGAGATGGCTCTGTAGTTAAGAGCACTGGCTGCTCTTCCAGAGGACCTGGGTTCAAACCAATTCCCAGTACCCACCCTGCAGCTTGCAACCATCTGTAGCTCCATTTCTAGAGGATCTGGTGCCCTCTTCTGGCATTCACAGGTACTGGATGAACATGAGGCACAGACATAAAAATAAAAGGGGAAAAAAATTAAAGAGTACTCCTGACCAAGAAAAAGGAAAACACAGGTGGTGAGTCTTCTCACCCTGGATGCAGGAGTCCTGAAGGTGCCATCTTAGTCCAGACTGATCTCCCTTCCATTACAGGGCCTCAGAATGACCCCTCCATTCCCCAGACTACAGTTCCCTTCACTGCAGCATCCCAGAGCAAGTGGCCTGAGGCAGAGAGAAAGCAAAGAGTAAGTGGTCTTGTTGGCCTCCTTTGGCCCAGAAACTCCCTTTCACCACAGAGACCAGCAACTTCACAGAAACTAAGAAAATTAATTATTTGCTTAGCTTTTCTTGAGAGAAGGTCTTCTGTTGGCAAGTTTAGGCTAGCCCCAAACTTGTGATCCTCCTGCCTCAGCCTCCCAAGTACTGAGGCTCCAGGCCTGTGCCACAGCACCTGGCAGACAAGGACAATCTCCAGTCTGATAGTGGCTCTCACCTGGCAGACATGAACAATCTCCAGTCTGATAGTGGCTCTCCTGGCCCAGTTTCTCTCATCATTTGCTTCATTTTTTTCCTTTTTCTCTCATCAGCCTCCAGCCTTTGCTCCCTTTCTGTTTCGGGTCCTTGGACAGATTCTAAGAACTGGTTGACGATATTAATAAATCACCAACATTTGTGTTCGGCCCTTGCAACTTCAGACTAGCTCCTCTTCATCGCTTCACCTGACCTGACTTTAATGGGATTCTGTCAGGATGATAGTGTCCCTGACACTGACCCCTTTCTCCATAGTTTGTTTCATTGTCCCCCTGTGACCTTGTATTTCTGAAAGTGTGGGGCCTGCTTCTCCTTGCCCAAGTAATGCTTCTGTTCAAGTTTGAGGAAGTCCTTGATGTAGCTTTTACTAAATCTGATTATTTTGCAACTGTAACACCAAACTAGATGTTCTCCAATTTTTTTTATTTTTATTTTTTTGCCAGCAAATTATCAGTAATAACTTAGGCAAGATAGGAGAAATCAGGCTTAGGTCTATGTGGGATGAAAAATCCATAGACATTTTAAGAAGGAAAATGAGCCCAGGTTGGTGGGATGACTCAACAGGTAAGAGCACTTGCTGACAAGCCTGTAGCCCTGAATTCAATCCCCAGGACCTGCAGGGTGGAAGGAGAAAACCAGCTCTCAGAAGTTGTCTTCTGACCTCTCCACACTCACGCCATTGCACAACCACGTGCTTGCAGAGCCCCATTGAAATCAATACATTTTTTCGCAATGATCCCCATTAAAGAAGATATTTCTGACCCAGGTCAGACTCTGTAAACAAAACCACATGAGCGTTCAGACACACTGGACAATTAGCTGAAGGGAGAATTCCCTGAGTCTTCCAAATACTTCCTTCTCAGGGGAGACTTTAATTAAACGGCCAGAGAAACCCAGCACTGAGAATGACAAATGGGAAGTGGCTCACCTTGAGAGGCCGTTGGCACAGAAACAGAGAANTTGGAGCTGGCCAAGATGCCAGGCATTTATTAACACTCCCCAAGTGTGAACTCACATGTGAGCCAGGCTGTCAGTAGACAGCCCGCAGAGGATGGCCAGGCCCCAATGAATTCTACACCCATGGCCTTGCCGCTATCTCCAATTGTAAGACCAAGACTGAGGCATGAAAAGCAGAAAACCAATGGTTGAATACAAAGCCTTCAAAAAGGAGGGCCTAGAGGGCCTGGTACCGAAAGGATTTGTCTTGTTGGGATGTCCTAGCTTTGGTGTGCCTGGCCATCAGCCAGCCTCAGGGAACGAAGCTGAGGCTGAGGGAGTCACCCAGGCCTCACAGCTATGTCCTATACCAGAAGAAAGGGATGTTCTTTGGAACAGGAGCTCTCAGTCATCCCCATGAATGCTGACGTTGGCCCAGGCTTCAGTGATGGCCTGCTTCTCGCCTTCCCAGNCTCTTCAGCTCCAACCTCACTCCACAGACTGACTCCTGTTTTGCAATCTGCCCACTAGACTTCTTTTCACTGAGTGGCTCAGAGCCCTTCAAACTCAAGTTCCCCAAGCCAGACCTACTTCTCCACCTCTTTCACTACTCTACCCAAGCCCCACAGCCCCCCCTCTGTTAGGAAACGGCATGATTGGCTACTCAAACCTGAGTCCAAAACCGAAGTATTTTGGCCTACGGTCCTTTTGAGGGAATTTTCTTCCTANGGGCGTACGGTGATTTGAAAGAAAATGGCCCCCATAGGGAGTGGCACTATTAGGAGGTGTGGCTTTGTTGGAGAAAGTATGTCACTGTGGGGGTGGGCCCCTATGCTCAAGCCCTATGCTCAGTGTCAAAGTTGCTTCTGCTATCTTCAGATCAAGATGTAGAACTTTCCAGCATCATGTCTGCCTACACACCACCATGAAGATAATGAACTAAACCTCTGAAATTGTAATTCAGCCCCAATTACTTCCTTTATAAGAGTGGCCGGCCGTGGTCATGGTGTCTCTTCACAGCAATAGAAACCCAAACTAAGACAGGGAACTAGACAATGCTTCCCCTCTCCTTCTATGGTCCCAATAACAAGCCAAAGGTTTCAGAATGTAATTTTCTGGAGATCTCCCAGCTAGTGAACTGGCAGATCAAGATTTAAACCCTTGTTTTTCTTTGAGGTCTGAAGTCTGTGCATATACTAAAATGCCCTCCTTCTATCAGCAGGGGTAGCAGAGAGAACCACAGGGAGGAGTCAAAACTACTGGGAAAAGTAAGCGATGGGGGTGAGGCATACAGTAAGTCAATCTGTGACAGTGTTGGTGGCCAGAGAAGGAAACACAACTGGTCCAAGGTCTGCAGTGTGACAAGCCCAGAGCTTTCTCATCCCATCCTCACAGCATCCTATGAAAAGGGGACAATTGTCTCCATTCATTTTACAGAGGAGGAAAGAGCACAGAGATGAAGAAACCTAACAATGTAGTTATGATGAAGACAATATCTTCCTAACTTAAGAAAGGCTGTGGATCCATGACCAAGGGCCACATCTCACTACTCTCCCCNGCACCACTGTCTATGGTGCAAGACACGGGCTGACCCGGAAGGATCTAAGAGCAAACAGCTGAGTGTATTTGGCTAGAGGCCAGCCCTGGACAATGAATGTCTCTGTAATCCAACACAGTAGGTCCTTGTCAATGCCCAGAGCCAGAGTACTGAGTGCTGGGGACCTTGGAAAGAATGAATGCTGGACTGGGCATGGTGGCACATGCCTTTAATCCTAGCACTCAGGGAAGCAGAGGCAGGCAGATCTCTGTGAGTTCGAGGCCAGCCTGGTCTACAAAGCGAGTTCCAGTACATCCAAGGTTGTTAACACAGAGAAAGCCTGTCTCAAAAAAAAAATCACATATAAATAAATGAACAAACAAACAAACAAACAAACAAATAAATAAATAAATAAATAAATAAATAAATAAATAAATAAATGAAAATGAATGCCTCATCCTGTTTCTCTTCCTCACTCCCATGCAACTTCTAGTAAGGCCATATGGAAAGCTTCCACTTAAGGGTCTCCCAACCAGCTCTGATTTGCCTGCCATGTTTCTTTAAGAAGAAAAGAATGAAATTCNAAAATGCTGCCAGGTGTGGTGGTACATATCTATAATCCCAGCACTTGGGAAGCTGAGGCAGGAGAATCAAGAGCTCAAGGCCAACCTGAGCTACATTGTGAGAGACAGGCTAGCCTGGGTTAGAGACTGAGAGAAACTGTCTTGTCAAACAAAAAATAAAAAGAAGTTAATAATGCATAAAATCTTGTGACAAAAACCTCAGCTAAGGAGACTTCCTGTTATCTAGAATATTGGCCAGATAAATGTCTTTCTTCTTTTTCTGTTCCTAGTTCAAACATTACTTCACTTCCTGGAAGGAATCCTCTCTCCCTCACCTGTACTCTGTAGTGTGGTTACTTCTGCTTCCTTGCTAAGTTGTGATCAGACTGTGAGCAAGGAACTTACTGCACTTGTAAAAGTTACCAGACAGCCACCACATGTTGAGTCCCNTCCCCCCATGACACACGTGCTTGGCATCCATTGTCTCCTTTAACACTCGTGATGTTGTACGTTTGTTTCAACAGCTTGGGAGCCAATGTTCTGAAAGCTCAGACAGCAGAGCCAAGCCTGGATCCAAATGNAGGCTCTTTCTAACATATAAAATGTAATGAGTATTTACTGAAAAACTATTTGCTCAGTATTCGTGAATTCATGGGTTCCAACTTTGTCTTTCCATGTATCGGCTAAATTTGAATATGATCCCCAACCAGTTTTCTGAATATTAAACCACCATAAATCTTAGTAATTTAAACACCACCTATCTCCTTGTACCCAATTCTAAGGATCAAGAATGTTGAAGGGCCCCANGAGGGCTACTCTCTACTCTGTGGAGTGTCTGTTTCTGCTGTGACTTTCGCTATGCACGGGTCCTCTGAGCTTCTTTCCCTGGTACATCTCTTTTCTCCAAATGAAAACAGAGCCTCTTTAAAGGCTTCCTAAGTCTCAAAACATAGCTCTGCTGCATACTTCAGGGGCCAAAGCAAGTTACAAGTCCAGCTAGGTCTGAGGGTTCACATATAAAATCTAGCCACTTGTTGGAAGAAGCAGACCGGAACACATTACAAAGGACATCACATTGATCCACCTATGTGGCAACTTGGCCAAGCTGTGGTGCTCAGTCAAATACCAATCCAGAAACTGCTCTGCAGTATTTGTGAAGGTATTATAACATTTTCAATCAATAGATTTTAATGAAAGTAAATTGATCTTTATGATATAGGTAGATCTCACACAATCTACTGAAGGCCCTAGAAGCAAAAGCCCGGGTTCCCTAAAGAAACAATTCTGCCTTAGACAACACAAGTGCTACTAAGTTTTACCTGAGATCCATTACTGGTGGGTTATAGAGATTTTAGACTCAAATCTGCCACATCAACACTTACCGATTTCCTTTAAAGTCTCTCTCTTTCTCTTTCTCTCTCTCTCTCTCTCTCTCTCTC
>LZPO01117124.1:67891-83055 GCA_001675575.1 Neotoma lepida
AATGGTTTCAGTAGCTTGTCCAAGGTCATCTAGTGTTGGTTAATATTTACTGAGACCCCTTAGGCAAAGTAATCAGAATGGGAATTTCGAGCTGATGGCTGGAACTCCAGCTTGGCACCTAGCCTTGCTGAATTGAAATCTCTTGTCTTGTTCCCCAAGGTTCCTTCCTTCTGAACAGAAAATGATTCACACTGACTCAATAGGAAAGGTACAGAAAGTGCTTTGCCCAGAGGCTCAAGAGTCCNGGACGTACTGGTTTATACAATCACACATTGGGTTTGGAGGTGAAGAATACCATAGCAGTTACGTAATCTTACTGGGGGGTAGGGAAGAACCAAGGTCTCCAACAGTAAATGGCTTGTTCAAGACCAAGCAACACAGAAGTCCTACCCCTGGGGCCATCTGTCATGAGGAAATTCCTGTCTATCCTTTGCCTTGGATTCCCCATTACCTCTAATTATCAACACCCTTTCAGCTCCTTCCTTGTTACTCAGCCCAGGGTTGATTTGTCTAAGATGTGCTCCCCTCAACCTCCTCACCAGCCCTGCTCTCCTACCTCCCTAGCTTCAGGTGTTCTTTGTTTCTGTGCCTAGTTCCCCAGGGACTGCTGGAGAAAATGGCAAGGTGNGGTTCTCCCTTGATAGACACAAGCTGACAGGCTGCTCATATATGGTGAGCCTCCCCTAGTTCCTGTCACCCATCTCCAGTACAAACACTGACTGATGTTTTAAAGCTAATAGAGGCAACAACGTGAGTGTCCCTAAGCTTTCTGTCCTGGTACAAGACAGTGGACATCTGTATCCAGGCTTGGTGGTGGTGGTTTTTTACTCTTTACTCTTTTAGCACCCAGCTCCCAAACAAATCATACACAGAGGCCTATTCTTACTTAAATGCCCAGCCTTAGCTTGGCTTGTTTTTTGCCAGCTTTCCTTAACTTAAATTATCCCTGTCTGTCTTTTGCTTCTGGACTTTTTCCTTTTCTTACTTCTGTAACCTTACCTTCTTTCACATTTACTCTGTGGCTTGTTGTATAGCTGAGTGGCTGGCTCCTGAAGTCCTCCTTCCCTTCTCTCCCTTCTTTCCCTCCTTTAGACTCCTCCACTTAAAATAATATTATCTCCCCTCCATCTACCTACTTGTTACCCCATTAGCTTCTTCTCCTTGGGGTCCAACTCTGTAGCAAAGCCCTCTTCCCTCCAACATTCAACCTTGCTGTCTTACCTCTACTTTCAGGATGCCTATAAATTTGCTCAAGTTCCTCCCATTCTGAAAAAAAATCAACAAAATGCCCTCTGACNNTGAATTTCCCAACAGCAGACACTCCAGGGACTCTGTGACTCCTCAGNGAACCCTCCATTGCGTCCTGCTCCCTGGCCCTTAGCCTTCACCTGTCACAGCTTAGCCTCAGCCTCTACCACCCGGCAGAATAGCTCTGGTCACAGTTCCCGCTGTTCCTTCACCTCAGTTCTCGTGACCAATGTTCCACGTGCACACTACACTCCCTGCTGCATATGGCTCTCCCAATACCACTGACTCCAGGTGACCAAACACCCCACTTTGTCTAAGAAGAACAGTGTACCTAAGATAAGGACTTTCAGAGCTAAAACTGGAATAGCTTCATGCAAACTGGGTGTAGTCACCCTGACTTCCATGACTTGAAATTCTACTTTTGCTCTCTTCTCTCTCTTGCTCCTTGAAGCCATACTTCTCAGATTCAAAAACAAAAAAGTACCCTTTCTTCTTTGTCTAGGAGGTATTTTTTGCTTTAAGGATCAGTCAAGTCTCTGTCCATCATTCTCTTCAGATGCTGCCCTGGAGCCCATATAGTCTCATCCTTCATCTGTAACTCGAATCTTAAAAGGTCTTATTAATAGAAAAAACCCAGAGTAGATATTGGGGTGAATGCTGAAAGGTCAGAGAAACAGCACAAGCCACAGCCAACCTTTCCTCGCCAACTCCTCAGCCAATCCTGTTTCCTCAGACTGAAAGCCTCTGAGTCCTCACCCCTGAGGGTCTCAGTTGAACTGCTTAAAAGCCTCTAATTTCTGGTCCTCACACCTTATATACCTCTCTGCTTCCTGCCATCGCTTCTTGGGATTAAAGGCGTGTGTCCTTCCCAAGCAAAGACATGAGATCTCAAGTCCTGGGATTACAGATATGTGCCACCACTGCCTGGCCTCTATGTCTAATTTAGTGGCTGGCTCTGTTCTCTGATCCCCAGATAAGTTTTATTTCTTAAAGCACAAATAAAACATCACCACATTTCCCCTTTTTTTGTCTAAAATAAAAATAACTAATATAAGAAAAACTATATACAATAAGTATACTAAGTATATAAAATATATACACAGTCAAGAATTACATTAACAATGTCCAGCCCATTAGCATTTGACAAATTCAGACAAAAATTTTCATTATTCATTCTATTTTGGNGAGTCCAATACAAAATTTGTATACAATATACAAAAATCCAATCCAATGTAAAATATTTAAAACTAGTAGTTGCTTTCTAAAAGTAGATTCAATAATCTACCTTTTTCGGGCGGTGGTGGTGCACACCTTTAATCCCAGCACTCGGGAGGCAGAGGCAGGCGGATCTCTGTGAGTTCGAGGCCAGCCTGAGCTACCGAGTGAGTTTCAGGAAAGGCTCAAAGCTACACAGAGAAACCCTGTCTCGAAAAACCAAAAAAAGAAAGAAAAAAACAATCTACCTTTTTATCTTATCGTATCTATATCCTCCTTTTCTTTTCAGAGTAGATTTAATAATCTACTCTTTATTCTATCGTTTCTATATTCTTTTAGAGTAGATTCAATAATCTACCTTTTATCTTATCATATCTATATCCTCTTTTTCTTCAGAGTAGATTCAATGATCTACCTCTTATCTATATCCTCTTTTTGTTCCAAACAAGAATCTTAAATTTAATCTCCTTTGTTTAGCCTTTTCCTGACCATTAACAATAACAACTTGTAACCAACCATCCTAAACCTGTCTCTTATACACATCTAGATGTGTATAAGAGACAGGAATGTGGACTTCCTGTTTTTATTTTATTTTTATTTATTTATTTATTTATTTTATTTTCCCTTTATTCTCACATTGAATTTGTGCAGAGGACTAGATGAGACAGGAGATTTAGTTCTTAGAAGGTGAAAATGCAGATCAGGTGATAATGGAAGAAGTAGGGAAGGAATGAGAGAAGATGAACAAGATAATAGAGTAGGGTCCCTGGGGTGAGAAGAGGTATGTCTTAAGAAGATTTAAGAGAGACATAAATTACTGAAACTTCTAAAAAATGAACAAAAGGAGAAATCCAACATGAATTGACTTCTTCAGCTGGTGAATCATTCATAAGCAAATGCTTTTGTGCAGTCTTTTAGAAATGACCATTAGCCATTTAGGAANCAAACCTTACTAACCAGTTCTCTGGTGAATATGTAAATAATAAATACAAGGAAAAGTAGTTGGATGACTGAATCCAAACAAGAATTAACCCCCAATCAATTCTCAAATGCTTCTAGGATCCAGACAAGTCATATATATGAGTGATGTAGACTGTGTCCTAGGCAATAAGGAATAGTAAATTGTAGCATCCCACCATTGCTCACTGCTGTCAAATGAGAGCAGGGTCCACTATTTGCTAGGTTCTCCGAAGTATTTTTTTAAAAGAAATGATGCCCAGTGACTGGGCAAAACCCGAATTTATTTTATGTAGCAGTCATTCTAGAGTCCTTCCTGTTAGGCAGCCTCCCTGGGTCTGTGGGTTGCAGAGTGATTGTCCTTTAGTTTAAAGGACTTCCTGTTTTTAAAATTATTTCCTGCTGCCTGGGGGCAAAGGCATCTTTAGGGGATCCTGAAAAGAAAAATTNTGGGTTAATTGTCAAGTCCTGGGAGAGGTAGCTGTTGTCCAGTCTCTGTGTAAAAGGAAAGTGCAGGGCTTGTCTCAAGTCTTTGCTCGAGTAGTCTGTGAGGCTGGATCATCTCAGCTAGCCATCTCGAAATTGTCCTGAGCAGTTTGTGGTCCAAAGCCGATCTTTGGGTGGTGTTAATCAGCTTAATGGCTTTATCACAGTCAATGTGGAATCATCGTTGTGGGATCCCATCTTTTCGAAGATTTCAAAGTCATTGTTAGGCGTGGTCATGGTTCCCTGGAGAAAATTTTTTTTTCTGTGCCTACTCTGTGGTTTGGAGCAATATCAATTGTATCTGTGGCAGAATCGTGTCCCACAGCCAGTCCCAAGTTTGCAATACAAAGGGTTCCATTCTTTTTCACCAAGATATTTGGGGAGTGTTATTTTTTGGTATTTTATTAAAAATGGAAAAAGTTATTTTTGCTAGCACTCATGGTGCATCCCCCCCCAGACAGACCCCCAAACTGTCAAGGAAAGGCAAGCCCTTTGGAGGGATGGATAGAGGCTAAAGCAGGGGCTGCTATGGCTACCAAAAGATGAGCTGATGATATGAGCTGGGGGTGCCTGTCACATGACACTCTCCACCACGACGACCAGGCTAAGCTCGGACACTGGAGTCACGGTGGTCAGGCCCCTGACATCTGCATCCTGAGCTCTGTATTCCAAGTGGTGGAGGCCCCAGATAGGCTGGGTCAGGTGTTGCCAGCGCTCTGCCATGGTTCCTTTTGCCCTGAGGAGACAACCCAGGAGGTGGAGGGGCACACACAGCATGGAAGAGATTGCAAAGGCCCAGCCTATGGCTTCGCCCCACCATGGGTACACGTAGGTATTGTTGTAGACCAGCGGCTCATAGTATACAACGTTGAAGAAGAAGCTGCCCATGCAGACCAATGGGGTGAAGAAGGACCAGCACCATTTCATCCAGGGGCAAGGTCGGTACCCAATCATACAGGCAATGTCATCCATGAAGCGGTCAGCTCCGTAAACCCAAGCTACCACCACACACTCCCAAAAGGCTTGCCAAAGCAGGGTAGTGCCACTAGCAGAGTAGTAGTCAAATAGCTGGAAGACATACATCCCACCATCGGTCACCATGGAGAGATCAATGACAAAGCAGAGGACACAGCAGAGGGCCACCGAGATCTCCCTTTGGAAACGGAAGTAGTAGGAGGCCGGGAGGAGATCCAGGATCCCGGTGATGAAACCCTCCACACCTACAAACTGGCTGTCCAGACCGAGCAGCAGCAACATGAAGAAGAACAAGGCAGCCCAGAGTGGGGCCANAGGCATCAGTGTGACAGCCCGTGGGTAGGCAATGAAGGCTAACCCAGGCCCTGATTCTGCCACCTTGGAGATGTGCACACCCTGCTCTGTGGCCATAAAGCCCAGGATGGAGAAGACCACAAACCCAGCGAAGAAGCTGGTCCCACTGTTGATGAGTGCCAGGATGATGGCGTCCTTGTAGCAGTTGTTGTTGAAGCGATTGTAGCTGCCTAGGGCTGTGAGGGCCCCCAGGCCAATGGCGTAAGAGAAGAAAATCTGGGTCCCGGCATCTATCCATACCTGAGGGGACCCCAGCTTCGACCAGTCAGGCTTGAGATAGTAGATGATACCATCCAGGGCTCCAGGCAGCAGCACCCCTCGCACCAGCAGCACCACGAGGACCACATAGGGGAATATAGCAGTGAAGTACACGATCTTTCCTGTTGACTTGACCCCCTTCCACACACAGAAGTACACCAGCACCCAGCAGGCCAGCAGGCATAGGGTCATCTCCCAGTTGAGGGCCCCTGGTACCTCCAGCCCCTCAGAGAGCCTCAAGACTTTGTTCTCCCAGAACTCGATGACAGGGGACCGACGGTCAGCAAGCTGGTCACATGTGAGGTTGGCCAGGCTGGCATTGGCACAGTCTTCATGGCGAAAGATCTCTACACAGTCAGGAGTGTTCCAGGTGTGGCCACAAGTGGCCCAGGGCAAAGTGGTAGTGAATGACTTGACGAGGTAATAGAAGCCCCAGGCCAGCACCATGATGTAATAGGTGTTGCAGTAGAAGACAATCACCATGGAGGCATAGCCCAGGCCTTTGAATAGGGGACAGATGTTCCAGAC
The DNA here is from genome assembly GCA_001675575.1 of Neotoma lepida. Lineage (NCBI taxonomy): Eukaryota > Metazoa > Chordata > Mammalia > Rodentia > Cricetidae > Neotoma > Neotoma lepida. The sequence goes on from LZPO01117124.1 coordinate 73,913, forward strand.
ATTGATGCTGCCGGCCTTCATGAATTGGCCCAGTGAGATTTCCAGGAAGAAAATGGGAATTCCTCCAACCAGGGCCATCAGGACGTAGGGAATAAGGAACACACCTCCGCCGTTCTTGTAGCACAGGTAGGGGAAGCGCCACACGTTACCCAGGCCCACAGCGAAGCCCACGCACGACATGATGAAGTCCATCTGGCGTGTCCAGGTCTCTCGAGGCGGCATGGCAAGGCGGCAGCCGGGCGCCCCAAGGCCCGCGGGGCCGTCACCCTTGACCGGGGCACAGTGGGGCTCAAGCACGATGCGAGNACCCTTCTTTTTGTCGCCAGACACGCTATAGATACCGTTCTCGGTGCTCTTCTGAACCATGGTCCCTAGGGCCCCGTGAGGCCGGGAGGGGGTCAGGAGGCCGGGCGGGGGTCGCGGTGCCTCGAAGGTCGTGGGCCGGCAAGGGGCTCTGGCTGCACCTGGAGAAAGGGTCCCGAAAGCGCCACGTTCTTACCTCTGTGAAATCCTCAGCCTCAAGAGCATGAGTTCCTGTTTACTCAGACTGAAAGCCTCTGAGTCCTCACCCCTGAGGGTCTCAGTTGAACTGGTTAAAAGCCTCTATCTAGTTCCTGGTCCTCAGCCTGATACACCACACCTTTCTGTTTCCTGCTGTCACTTCCTGGGATTAAAGGTGTGTGTCCTTCCCAAGCAAAGACATGAGATCTCAAATTCTGGGATTACAGATGTGTGCCACCACTGCCTGGCCTNTATGTCTAATTTAGTGGCTGACTCTGTTCTCTGATCACCAGATAAGTTTTATTTGTTAAAGCACAAATAAAATATCACCACACTGATCAGCTGATAAATTCTATTCCTACACCCCTCTCCTATTTTTGTTGTGAACTCAACAGCCTGTATTACATGCCCCCGTGGAAAACCACACTCAGCAAGTTAATCACAGAAGCTTTCGTGCAACCCCTTCTCAGGTAATGAAGAACTGGGTGAGCAGAGGTGCCAGTTGTTATGCCGGTGAGGACTGTGACTCTGGGGCTCCTGTCTCTTTTTCCATCTCACATCTATTCCCACTTTTCCCTCCTCTTCCTAACACAGCATCTTTTTCTTCTGGAGACATCTCTCTCTCCCAAATACTCCATCCATTGGGTTGTTTGGGCAAAAATAATCAAAATCAAGCTGTGCTGGTCAGTTGTATGTCAACTTGACCCTGCAAGAGCTGTCTGGGAAGAGGGACATCAATTGAGAAAAATGCCCTCACCAGGTTGGCCTATGGGTAATGGGACATTTTCTTGATTAATAGTTGATGTGGGAGGGCCCAGCTCACTGTGGGTGCTTGGGGGGTATCACCCTGGGCAGGTGGTCCAGAGAGCCAAGAAAGCAGGCTGAGCAAGCCCTGAGAAGCACACCAGTAAACAGAACTCCTGCATGGTCTCTGCTTCAGTTCCTGCCTCTAGGTTTCTGCCCCAAGTTCCCTCAGTGANGGAGTGTGACCTGAGACGTGTAAGATGAAATAAACCTTCCTAACTATGTTGTTTTGGATCATGGTATTTATCACAGCAATAGAAACCCTAACTAAGACAGCAGATTATTGGACTTTTCCTGCCCACTCCCATGTATTCCCATCATCTTCCACTGAGACTTCTCCAGTTTCTCCTGAACTTTCTCTAAAACATAAAGCCCCCACCTCACCACTTCCTCACTTTGGGCATCATCATCCCTTACCCAAGCTGTTGCAATAATTCCCGTTTCCAAGCGTCTACTTTGAATTAACCACTTAACAACTTTCCTTCCAAAATATTTCAAGGTTTGCTATCTCCTCTTTCAAGCTAGGAAAACTGAAACTTGGGCATGCAGAGTTAAGGGCCCAAGGAAACAGGTCAGCCAGGCTGGGAGCAGCTGTGCTTTGCAGCATTTCCCAGATGACAGCTCAGGTTCCTGTCCCTCCCGACCCCAACACTGTCCTCCAGCACAGGTTATTAAAAGACACATCTGAGCCAGGTGTGGCTGTGCATCTCCATTATCCTAGCACATGGGAGGTGGAGACAGGGGGATCAGGAGTTCAAGGTCATTCTCAACTACCAATGAATCTGAGGCCAACCTGTCTCAAAAATAAGTAAGTAAATAAATAAATAACATTATTTAAGTGAAAGACGTCTGCTTTGTTTAGCTCTTACTTCAAATCCCTTCTGAGGCTATAATCGTCCAGGGCATGCCAGCCCCACCAGCTTCAGTAGCTGCCTCAGACTTCACTTCTGCTCACACTGTCCTCAAGTAAGATATTACTTCTTTTTATGCATTTGCCTGAATGTATATATCTGTGTACTATGTGTGTGTGGTGCTTTCAGAAGNCAGAAGAGGGTTCAGATCTCCTGGGGCTAAAGTTACAGACAATTGTGAGCTGCCATGTGGGTGCTGGGAATTGAACCTGGGTCCTCTGGAAAAGCAATTTGTGCTCTTAACCCCCAGCCATCTCTCCAGCCCTTCTTGACTTGACATCTTTACCCATCCAGGTCCCTCCTTCTGGAGTGTCTTCTCCCTCTGACTTTTCTCTTCCCTCAAGACTTGGTTCAGCTGCTGTTCCCGCCAGGGAAGCTTGTTTGACACCATAACCTTCTTCGTCAAGTGGTACAGAGCCCCTCCTCCCATGTGCAGTGATCTCCTCACTGCATTACAGTGAGGTTGTAGCAGTTGTCTGTCACCTCCCCTAAGCTAGGGGCCCCTGGGAGCCTGGGAGGTAGCTTGCCCTATTTGTGTGGGCTCTAGCACCTGTCACGTGATAAATTCTCTGCGCTTACAAAGGCCTTCACCTTTTCTGTTCTTTGTTCTTAGGCCCCATCTGCCTTGATGCTGTGTCATTCAACATGTGACTCTGCTATGGCAATAAGATAATCATCATCCTGATGAGGCCATCAATGTCACTGTCACAAAACTGAGTTCAACAAGCAGAAACTGGAGTTACAGGCAATTATAACCCTCCCAATGTGGGTGCTGGGAATTGAACTCAGGATATTCTGAACTGAAGGGCATTCGTACCATGAGAAAAGTTTTGTTCTGGCTTTTGTTTTAAACAAACAACGGGTTCNTTTTGAAGCAAAGGTTTATACTGTAATTCTGTCTGAAATTCTCTATGTAAACTAGTCTGGACTTGACATTTCCTCCTGCCTCTGCTTCCCAAGCCCTGGGATTTATAGGTACGCACCACCACATTCAGCCTGAGAAATGTCTTTAAAATGTTCCCCTTTCTCTCTTCTACGTCTGGCTGCTCAGTGCCAGTGTCTTTAGAACCCCTGGTCTGTCTCTGCTCTCACTTTCTTGTCCTGATGCCATAGTCCTAAAAAAGCAAGACTGGTCCGATCAGGGATTCTGCCCTTGGCAGAGAAAGAAGATGGCTAGCTTTCTCNCTGGATGAGGAGAGACATGTGGAACACACCAGCTCCTTAGTCTCTGTGGTCCCGATTTAGGTGCTGCTCCTCTTNGGAGGTCTCTGATGCTTGGCTGTTGTAACTGCTATTTGAGGGCTTTTCTCCTAGCNCCTCTCCTCACTGTTTGACTTTCAGTTCTATACTGGTTCCTTATCGTCTCTCAGCCTGTGTCCTCAACTGAAAACGGAGATACTAATTCTTATCTCTGTAGCTTGTTCNGGAGATCAAATGAGACCAAAAATTCAACAGACAGGGCCAGTGCGATGACTCAGGGGATGAAGGTGCCTGCCATCAAGCCTGAAGACCTGGGTTTGATCCCCAGGACTCACATGGTCAAGGAGAGAACTGATTCCCACAAGTTGTCCTCTGACCTCCACATAGGCATAGTGGTATACACACACACCACCACCACCACTACCACTAACGATAACATCAACAACACCAATTAAAGGGGNAAANGCCAGGAATTTTAAAGAGAGCAAGGTGATGAGCACATGGTGGGAGTGTGGGGTCTGGGAGGAAGGAAGAGAAGGGGAAGATAATATAACTATACTATAATCTCAAAAAATATTAAAAGAAAAAGAATGGGGGGAAAACTTGTCCTAGTTTGCATAATTTGTCCTAGGATTTTACTGGTTGAAAACTGGAGTCCAGTGTTCTGTGAAACTCCTTAGTCTCAGCCATACCAGGATGGCTGGTCTTCTGCTTTCTGGCTTGAGAGAGTGGAGGGCTGGCAATGCCATTCATCAAGGTGAAGTGCATAAGGGAGAGAGAAGGTTGGGTGATGGGTACCAAACATAGGTGGATAAGAAGAGTAAGTTCTCCTGCTCCACAGCAAGGTGGTGGTGATGGTGTGGCTACTGTTTATAGCAACTTATTAACAATTTTTATTGGAAAATGAGAAGAAAGCAATTTGAAAGTTCCCAACATAGAGGATGATAGAAATGCTAATTAGCCCTCTTCATTCCCCGTTGTACACATACATTGAATTATCATGCTGTACCTGCTAAGTCTATAATTACTATGTGTCAAATAAGAATTCAAATCNTACCGAAAGCAACATACACAGTGAGTGGGGTAGGAAGTGGAGTTTAGATGTAGTGATATATTGTGTCCCCCAAAATATTGNGCACCCCAATAAACTTATCTGGGGATCAGAGAACAGAACAGCCACTATATTAAACATAGAGGTTAGGCAGTGGTAGCACATGCCTTTAATCCTAGCATCCTGGAGGCAGAGTTCCATCCAGATCTCTGTGAGTTCAAGGCCACACTGGAAACAGTCAGTTGTGGTGGTACCCACCTTTAATCCCAACACTTGAGATCTATGTCTTGCTTGGGAAAGATACATGCCTTTAATCCCAGGAAGTAATGGCAGGAAGCAGAAAGGTGTACAAGGCGTGAGAACCAGGAACTAGAGGCCTTTTAAGCTTAGAGGCTTTTGAGCAGCAGTTCAGCTGAGATTCATTCAGGTGAGAACTCAGAAGCCTGCAGTCTGAGGAAACAAGATCACCTGAGGAGTTGGCGTGGTAAGGTAGGCTATGGCTTGTTCTGCCTCTCTGATCATTCAGAATTTACCCCAATACCTGTCTCCAGGTTTTTTATTATAAGACCTTTTAATATTTGCCTTACAGTTTAGTGATAACACAGTCTTATACAAAGTGTGTCTGAGACACTTGTGGTCACTAACTTCTCTAAACTCAACCTCCTCCCCATTCCCAAATCCAGCCTTCCATCCCACTCTTTCCAACAAGCCTGATCCTAGAATGTGTGTCTGTGGCATGTAGAAATATTTTTTACTATATTTTATTTTATTTTTCTTTATTCTTGAGACTTTCATACATGTACAATGTGAAATATCATATCTACTTCCATCTTCCCCTTCAGCTCCCTAGATAGCCTCCTTAACACATTAACACGTCTCCCTGCCATGTTTATCTCTCTCTCTCTCTCTCTCTCTCTCTCTCTCTCTCTCTCTCTCACACACACACACACACACACACACACACACACACACACACATCTACTAAGGCCAATTGGTGCTGCCCATAGTGCATGAGTGTGGGGCCATCTCCACTCTTCAGTGGGAAACTTGCCAGTGTCCACACCCTCAAAAAAAGAGTGATTCTCCCTCCCCCAGAAGCTATCAACTGACAATAGCTCCCCAGGAAGGGGTGGGGCTCTTTGATCACATCCCAGAATTTTGGCTAACTTGATCCCTGTTGCTGCAGACACCACACCCTTTGCAGGACATAGAGAACTCAACTTCAAACTGACTTGGAAATTTCCACCCTGACAGCCAGCTTTTATATCGCTTTGCAAGCTGCTAGAAGAGAAAAACATCAATGGACTTGCCCAATGCTAGATCCTACATGCTACAATACTGACCTGACAGACAAGATGTGCCTGCCCACTAGTGCAATAGTGGCAGAACTGTTAAGACATAACCACTTTCTGATTGGATCTGAGGTACTACAAGGCTGGTCAACAGTCCAGGCAGGACTGAGGAAGTCACAGACCCTAGGGCAGAGCCTGCTATTGTTATTTTGCTGATTCAAGCTCGTCGTCTTCATCTGTCTTACATCATCATCTTCAGAGAAGGGACCCCTGATACTTCACCCCACCCTCTTTATCACCCATATTTCTGAAAAATGTTTTGGTAAATNTGATGGTTTGAATGAGAATGGCCCCTATAGGTTGGTATATTTGAATACTTGGTCCCCAATTGGTGGAACTGTTTGGGCAGAATTAGGAGGTGTGGCNTATATTTGTTTGTTTGTTTGTTTGTTTGTTTTTTGAGACAGAGTTTTGTAGCAGGACTTTCTCATTGGGACTGCCAGCTCACAAATAACGACATGGAGACTTATTATTAATTATAAATAGCTTAGCTTAAGCTTGTTCCTAACTAGTTCTTATAACTTAAATTAGCCCATATCTTTTAATCTACGTTCTTTTATGTGGTTCAGTTACCTTTACTCTGTACTACCTATCCTGCTTCCTCTGCATCTGGCTGGCGACTCTGCCTTTCTTCTTCCCTGCAATCTCTCTCTGTGGAAGTCTTGCCTATTTCTCCTGCCTAGCTATTGACCANTCAGCTTTTTATTACAGCAATCACAGTGATACACTGTGTACAAATCACAGTGTACAAATACCCTANAACAGAGTTTCTCTGTGTAACAGCTCTGGCTGTCACAGAACTCACTTTGTAGACCAGGCTGGCCTAGAACTCAGAGATTTGCCTGCCTCTGCCTCCCAAGTGCTGGGATTAAAGGCATGTGTCACTACTGNCAGGCTCAAGGTGTNGCCTTTATTAGAGGAAATGTATCACTGGGGATGGGCTTTGAGGTTTCAAAATCCTATGCCATTCCCAGTTCTCACTGCTTCCTGCTTTCAAATAACAATGTGAGCTCTCAGATACTGCTCTAGTGCCCTGTCTGCCTACCTATTTCCATGCTCCCCACCATGATGGTCATGAATTCACCCTCTGAAACTGTAAGTCCCAATAAAGTCTTCCTTCTATAAATTTCTTTGATCATTATCAGAATTTTCCCAGAGCCCTGCCCTGAGAAAAATCCTTCCCAGAGTCCTGGGGAAGACAATATGTCCAGCAGGGGTTATCTGAGGGAAAAGAATCTATGTGCACCATGCTCTTTTGTCCATTTCTCTGTGACAAAACTTTATCTATACAGCTTCAGTTCCATCCTGACACTCAGTTCCTCTCTGTCCCTATTTTTTCTGTCCCCTCATAGTCCTAGTAATAATTAAGCTCATATGCTTTCAATCNCATCTTCTTCCCCTGTTCCTTCNTCTTCCATCTTTCCTCCCTCTTCTCTCCTGACCTGATCCAAACCCATCTACAGTCTGCAGAACTTTTCCTTGCTCCTTATTCCTCAGCCTGAGCCNGTCTCTATAAAAAACTCTGCCTTCCTCCTCTCTCCTCCATCCATACGACTNTGCTTAAACCAGGAATTCTGTCCCAGCCGTCACTTGTACCTGNAATATGCAAAAACCCTTTGTTCTGAGTCAAATGCTCTGGAATGCCATTTGGCCAGTCTGGAGAAGGAAAGTCTGAGCTTCATTTGCACAAGAAACAAAGCTATGCATCTATAGTCTGTCTNTGTCCTAGGCTCAGTAGGTCTGAGAAGTTTATGCTTTTGTTGTATGGCCTAGTAGTATATGAGTGCACAAGAATTTCATAGCAAGAAACAGCTGAATATTAAAAGCTGAATAACACCAAAAATTCCTTGATAAATGGCTTCCCTCTAGAAAAAGTCCATGATCTTTCTAGGTATAGCTTTAATATATACAGCTGAATCTCTATAATATATTCTAGCAGCTTGCAGCAGATCATAGTGTCCTCACAGCAATAGAAAAGTAACTAAGACAATAAACATGAAATTTACTAGCAGTTAATCCATTTTAGTGGTCAAAGGTCAAAACCTTACACAAGTATCAGTGGGCACTTCTGATTTGCATAAAAAAAACAAAGAATGCTGACTTGATATAATCCAGATGAAAGCAGAACCATGGTTTATTAACAGCTAATGCCATGGAAAACTTACCACCTGCTTCCTAGGTGGGAGGCATAATTATTCATCTGTTTTANACACACAGTGACCAAAGAGTAATCTTGCCCAGCATTATGGAGCAAGTAGGTCACAATTATGGTTTGGGTGTGNAATGTCCCCTACAGGATCATGTATTTNAATACTTGGTCCCANGCTGGTGGTGCTGCTTTGGAAGGCTATGACATAAGCTACTAGGAGCCAGCCTTTGAGGATTACAGCAGCACTCTGGTTCTGCTCTAGCGCTCTGCTTCCCTGTTTGGGACACCTGTGGACCTGTGTTGGAAGCTATAGTCTTTCAGGGACTGTCCCACACCAGCCACCATGACTTCCCCACCATGGTGGACTGTCCTCTGGGCTCTGAGCCAAAACAGACCTCTCCCTACTTAAGTTTCTTCTATCTTGTATTTGGTCACAGGGACAAGAAAAATAGCCAATGCAGCAGGGATGCTGAGACCCAAACCAAAAGTNTGGCTGGCATCCTTAACTATTGCCAAGGTGATGGAATATGTGCTCATGATATACAATGTCNATTTTGGTTTGTGAAANTGTGGACCCCTTCTGTCCCTCTCCTCAGTATACCCCTGAAAGTCTTTACCTAGGTAAGGAAGCACCATGNTAAATTCCTCCATAGANAGTAACAATTTTACTGTCTAGGTGTTTTGAAGAAGCTAGCTTTACTACTTAAACCTAGACAGTTTGAAATATGGATCTTTCCTCTTTTTAACATGATTTAATATGCTTTTCTTTTTATAATTGAATACAACTTTAACACCAATCTGTCCACTATTATAGTATCCAAGAAATTCCATAACTGATCATTCACATAACTCTAGAAATTATTTCTTTTTTTCTTTTTCTTTTTCTTCTTTTTTTCTTTTGATTCTCACATAACCTATGCTGGCTTGAATTCCTGATCCTTCTGCCTCCATATCCACCTCTCAAGTATAAATGTTCCCCACTACACCTGGCTGATGTGGTACTAGGACTCAAACTCAAGGTGTTGGGCATGCTACACAGCACCCTACCAACTGAGCAACATCCCTGGCCCATTTCTTATTCTCAGCATTGTCTAATGTTGAGAACTGTTCACATACTCTGTGATCCTATCTTGAATTCTATTCTTTTGCTGAAGACTGTTTCAGCTGCTCTCTGT
>LZPO01117124.1:94166-110804 GCA_001675575.1 Neotoma lepida
GAATTTATGGAGTCCTACTGTATACCTAACACCAACTAAGGCTCCTGTAACAAGGAAAATACAAGTCAACCCAGACATCACAAATATTAGTGTAAAGGAAAAGTATTAATCAGATCATTGAAAACTGAAAATTAGAAAGGAAAAAGGATTGGCTATTATGTCAGCACCAGGGTCTTTCCAAGCCTGAATTCAAGAAANGCCCCTTAAAGACGTATAGGTTGAGCTCAGACTCACAAGTGGGTTAATTTAGTGAACGGAAGGAAGGAGGGCTTCCAAACGGAAGGACCAAGAGCACGGATCCTGAGCAGCAGAAGTGCACGGATCCTGAGCAGCAGCCGACAGCTGAAAGAGTCGGTGCAGCCGGCAATACGGCAGAGGGTGGGGAGGACAGAGGGTGGGGACCAGAAGCACTTAGGGCCTCTAGGCCTTGTGAAAGGTTTTGCCTTTGACCCTCGAGGAAGCAGGAAGCCACCAAATGCTTCTAAATGGTGTGTGGGTGTGTGTGGGTGATGTGGTTACACTGTATGCTTTTCTTAATTTACTTACTTCTATTTTTTATTGTTTGAGAATTGCATGCAAACATATTTTGTTGAAGTCCACCCCATTCCATCCCTTCCAATTCCTCCAACATCACCCCCCACCACTGTTGTGTTCTAATTTCATGTGTTGTTGTTGTTTTGTTTTGTTTTGTTTTTAATCCCACTGAGTCCACTTAGTGCTGGGTATATGCTTGGGTGTAGAGTCACATTATGGATCATGGGTAGTCTCTCGGGAGCCAAATCCTTGAAGAAAACTGACTCTCCCTCTCCCAACAACCATCAGTTGCCAATAGCTCCTTAGTTAGGGGGTGAGACTTCATGATCACCTCCCTCTTCTATGCTGGGATTCTGTCTGGCTTGAGTTTACACAGATCTTGTGCATGCTGTCACAACTGCTGTAAATTCATATGTTCTGCTGCCCCGATGGGTCCAGAAAACAGTTTCACTGTTGTCTTCCACGGCCTGTGGCTCTTGCAATCTTCCCACAATGATCTCGGACCGTTGGAAGGAGGAAGTTGTTATAACAATAAGTCATTAGAAGTCAATTTGACGCTAAGTCCTTTAGCAGAATACTAGTAGTAGGTTCTCTCCTAGAGCCTGTGATGTATCTAACCACAGGTTATTGGANTGATTAACAGTACTAGTCTTAAGTGCTGTCTTACAAAACAGGACTTAAATCTGATTAGAAAGTGACTGGTTATACTCACAACATTTGTCCCACTATTGTACCCAGTAGGCACATCTTGCCAGACAGGTCATTTATTGTGGCTTTCAATATTTACAGCTGAATAAGAGTGGTGATTACTTTTCTCCCCAGTAGCATTCATAGAACCTTACAGCACTATAAAAGCTAGCCAGTAGGGATAAAGCTTCCTGCTTGGTACTAGCTTGACTTCTCCATGTTCTGTGCCTCAAGTATACAGCAATAGACTTCAGCAATATGGTTTTACCATCAATTTCTGGAGGATAACCAGAAGCGATAGCAGTAACTTGAGGATAACCAGAAGCGATAGCAATAACTTGTATTCTTTGAAGGGTCTATGGGATCCACTAAGCAACAACTCCAAAAGAGATAACTCATTCCTGGCAATGGGGTTTTTATTTATAGTCTATGGTGTCTGTGATAAGCATTGTCTCAGCTCGTAGGTTAACTCCCTTTAAACTCTTTTTATATACGTATATGTACTTATTCCAGGAATCTCCCACAGAAGTAAGACCTTTTCAAAGGTCTTTACTATTAGTTATCNCTCCTTATACTCCCTCCTCTACCCCGACTTCCCATCCTCCACTCTGCGTAATCTTTCCTGCTCCATCATTTCCCTTTCCCTCCTCATACTGGCTGGTTTTGNGCTCCCCTCCCTTGAAAACACCTCCACGGCCCTTTACTGGTTTCCTGACTTCTATGGGTACTCCAGTGTAAACACACATATCTGAACATTCAGAGTTAACATCTACATATGAAAGAGAACCTATGANATTTGTCTTCCTAGGTCTGGGTTACCTCACTCAGAAAGATTATTTCCAGATCCATCTATTTACCCAAAATTTCCATAATTTCACTTTTCTCAAGCTTAATAATATTCCACTGTGTAAGTGTACCACATGTTCATTATTGAGTTTTTTAAACATTTATAATTTCTATTNGACATCATTATCCCACCTTTGTTGAGCAGGCATTTGGATCTCTATTTGCTGTTACCCTAATTTGTCAGTTATAGACCAGATGAATGGTGCTTGGGGTTTAGTCTTGGAGCTACTCAGTGTTAATGTGCAAATGGGGTGTCAGAAGTGCTCCCAGATCAGCTGGGGCTGGGTGAAGCTTGTAAGTACAGAAGCAAACTTTCTGTAGGATTAGAAGATTCTTGGAGATCCTCAGAAGTCTGTGGAAGAATCACAGAATTTTAGAGGTTGTCCTGGACCTGTGACCCTCAGGAAGCAAGGATGNAGTTGTGACAGGGGATGTGGGTGGTGCTACCTGGGAAGGTGAGCAGGACGTAGGGGCCTTAGGCAGCAGGGATNGAGCTGTGGCTGTCAGTACCTGGGGGTACCCACAGAATGCACAGTCAGCAGACTGAAGCTACCTAGCAGGGTGCTCAAGACCAGCAGTTCCCAGGTGGTGGGGATGGAGTCATATGGAAGCCCACAAAGGTTTCCTAGTGAGATCTGAGCTTGCTTTACCCAGCAGGGTTGCATTAGAGGACTCTTTGGCCATGTGTGTGGTTACCAGGTGTTTGGAAAGGGTCTGCACTTGGCTGTGCTAGGGGGAGGTCTTTTGCCCCACCCCTTGGCATTCCTATAAAAAGACCTTTAGAAGAGACAGAAGGAGCCAGTGGATAAGGATCCAGGCTCTTTCGAGGCTATCCTGTGTTTCCATCTGTTTCTCTCCCCTCTATGCTTCTATCTAAAATCTCTTATCCCTCTCTCAAGAGTACTCTGTCGTAAAATGTGGGAGCCAGTCTCCTAGCTGGGCTCCCACAGAGTCATAGTAGGGTGGGGGTCACTACCTGGGGGAAGTACTCAGGATGTGAAGGTGGAATCCTCTTACTGTATTTTATTTCTGTGTGTCTGTGTGTGTTCATATGTGTTTGCAGATGCCCATGGAGGTCAGAAGGGGACATCAGATCCTTTGGAACTAGAGTTAGAGGCATTTGTTAGCTGCTTGATAAGGGTGCTGGGATCTGAACTTGGGTCCTCTGGTACAACAGTAAGTGCTCTTAACCACTGAACTATCTTTCCAGACCTGGTTATACTGATCCGGAAGTGATCTTGTGAATGGTCCCATGNAGAATTTGCCAGCAAGTGTAGAAATATGCAAATCAGTTAGCAGGCCATGCCAGAGTACAAGGGAAGATGATGACAGCTTAAATTTAGAAGAGAGGGGTAGATTCAAATAATTATGGGCACACTAGAGAGATACTTATGTAGAATAAACTGAATTAAGTTTGGAAAGACTAGAGAGAAGGTATTAAGAATGAACTTTCAGGGGTTGGAGAGAAGGCTTAGTAGTTAAGAGCACTNTNCGCTCTTGCAGAGGACCTATGTTTGATACCCAGAACCCATATGATGGCTTATAGAATTCTAGTTCCCAGGGATCCATGGGCACTAGGCATGCAAGAGATGTACATGCATACACCCAGACACTCATAACACACACACAAAAATAAATTCTAAAAAAAAAAGAAGAAAGTTACACTTTTATATAGATGGATTTTTCCACCAAAGAAAGCCTAGTTTTGAGATAGGACTGCATAGATTTTACTTTAAGTAAGTTGAATTTGGGGTACCTTTTAGATATTCCAAGGGGGTTTTATGAGTTCTGAGACTCAAAAGAAAGAATTGGTCTAAAGATATAGATTTGAGTATGAAAGTACAGATGATCACTGACAGCTCCTCCCACCCCACCCCCCCCATGCAGAATGTTGAGGAACAAGAGTTAGGAAAAACCCTTTAGGAATCACACTCAGAAGTCACAAGAGGAGGGTGATTCCTCACGCAATACTAAGAAGGAGTAGCCACAGAAAGAGGAAGAAAAGCAGGAGCAGGCGGCACCAGGGCCAAGGGCAGCAAGTGTTGGGAAGCAGCTGATGTTGACAGTCTCCGAGGCACACTGCTGAGAACTGAGCAAGCTAAGGACAGACAAGTTGCTGGTTGCTCTAGCAACCTGGAGAGTTAATGTTCATGTTGATGGGGTACATCGGGAGGGTGAAGGGAGCTGGGAGAGGAGGAGTGGCTGGGAGGGGTGACGCCTTTGAGAAGTTCTGCTGTGCTGAGAAAGGGGAACTGGAGTGCAGGAGGAGGGGAGGCCAGGGAAACTGATTGGGATTCTACAAGCTTTGAGCATTCTTAGATGTTTGAAAAGGAAGAAAGTGGCTGAATATTTTCTATGAAACAGGTCCAAATCGCGGGGTGGTGGTGACACATGCCTCTAATCCTAGCAGTCAGGAGGCAGAGGNAGGTGGATCTTTGAGTTCAAGGCCAGCCTGGGCTACACAGTGAGTTCCAGGACAACCAGGGCTACACAAATCAAATGAACAAACAAAAAAACTATCCGAAAATTGTTCATACAGTTATAACAATTATAGTTATAAGTATAAAGTTAACAGTACCTACTTCCCAGGACATATTAATTTTTTTTTAAGTATTTGATGATTTAGCCCAAGTAGTAGATGCTGTGGGACCATCTAGCCTTCTTACACTGCCAGGGGCCGTGTCCATGCTCTATCTCCTGCGTCTGCTGAGGACTCCCAGTATTGAATGGNGTGTGTCACACATCTGCCCTGTTCTACAAATGTTTTCAAAGGGTACAGACAATATTCTACTCATCTNTATGTGGATTGGGCCAAGTGTAGAGCCTAACCATAGTATGGCATCATATATGTTACAATGTACTGGAGCTGAGCCATGTGGTGTACTCAATAAATATTTATNGAATGAATGAATGCATAAAAGCAGCAAAAATAATTTAGGAAAAGAACTTTTAAAAGAGACTGCAGAATCCATAAGGAACTTTTCACCTTCTGTCAAACCTCACTCACTTCTCCATTCANCCCTAAAGACATCCCTGGGAGTGAGGTAAGCTGTGTCTCCATCAGGATGACTTCTGAAAGGCCCAGAAGTAAGCATTGTGTGACAGATCCTGGCTGAAGCACCCAGCTAGAGGGTGCTCTGTGATAAAGTCTCACTCTTGGGAGTGAAAACTCGATGAGTGAAGTCTGCTTCTTGGACAATGTCATTTCTCCAACGATGAAGACCTTTCACTTAAGTCAACCTTAGCTTTACAAAGAAGCAAAACTCCTCACAAAATGGAGCAGCATTCAGGCNGGAATGGGCCAGAAATTGTGCCAGACAGGGCAGTTGCCTCAGAGCTGGGCTGTCTGCTGCCTCCCAAGATCAGTAAACAATGTATGCAGTCTTCTCTACATTTATTCCTCAAATAGTCTGGGCCTGATGATTGTGCTGGATAGTTTTATGTCAACTTGACACAAGCTAGAGTTATCTGAAAGAGAATGTCTCTGTCTTAGTTAGGGTTACTAGTGCTAGGAAGAAACACCATGACCAAAAAGCAAGTTGAGGAGGACAGGGTTTATCTGGTTTATGCTTCCATATTACTGCTTATCATTGGAGGAAGTCAGGACAGGAACTCAAACAGGGCAGGAACCTGGAGGCAGGAGCTGATGCAGAGGCCATGGAGGAGTGCTTGCTCTCTATGGCTTGCTCACCTTGCTTTCTTTTAGAACCCAGGACCACCAGCCCAGGGGTGGCACCCACCTACAGTGAGCTGGGCCCTCCCCTGATCACTTAAGAAAATGCCGTACAGCCAGATCTTATGGGGCATTTTCTCAATTGAAGTTCCTTCCTTTCAGATAACTCTAGTTTGTGTCAAACTGACATAAAATTAGCCAAGACAGTCTCCACAAGATCCAGCTCTAAGGCATTTTCTCAATTAGTGATTGCTGGGGGANGTTCCAGACCATTGTAGGTGTTGCCATGCCTAGGATGGTGGTCCTGGGTTCTTTAAGAAAGCAGGCTGAGCAAGCCATGGGGGTGGGGGACAAGCCAGTAAGCAGCACCCCTCCCCGGCCTCTGCATCAGCTCCTGCCTCTTGGTTCCTGCCCTGCTTGAGTTCCTGCCCTCACTGCTTTTGATGATGAACTGTTACATGGAACTATGAGTGAAATAAACCCTTTCCTCCCCAAGTTGCTTTTGGTCACTGTGTTTCATCATAGCAATAGAAACCTTAATGAAGACAGCGATTTCATTGATCNTTACAAGAAAGGAGTCATCACAAAGTTTCTCATTCACTTCTACCTTCTCCTCCTGAATGAAAAATTCCTCCCATCTGGAATATCAAGTTCACCAATGCTAAGTGGCAAGAATTCATTTTTTCTGTTATCCTCTCCACCTCCGGAAATGCTATCCTCCCTCAGGGCTCCAACACACTAACTACTAGGGACCATATCCCTTGGGCTCTCTTGTCAAGGGAAGGCACTAAGAGGCCATAGAGCNACATCNCCCCTCTCTGCTTCACCACCAGTACTCTGGCGACAGCATCCTCTTAGAAACCATTNTGGGATCTCAGTCCCTGCTGNGTGACCCCACCATGACTCCAGTTCCCATGGGCCAGCAGGTGATAGAGACTTCTCCCTGTGGTCTTGAGAGGCTAGGAGTTAGAGTCCTTGATAGGCAGACAGGGAGAGGGATTATGAGTAGGTAATAAAGATGGTGAAATTCCAAGATGGTTGGCTTCTTCCTCACCTTCCAGACTTGAGAGAGGGTAGCTCAAAATAAAGGCCTGGTGGGCTTTTCCCCCACCAGAACAGCAGCTCTCCTGCCTGTGGACCANTCCTATCAGCTTCCTTGTCTTTGTTCAAACTAACCAACCCTAAATTGGGTGGGGGACACCCTCAAAGACCCCTAAAACCCTCATCCCTCAAGGAAAGAATAGGCTTCAGCTTCTACGGTTCCCCCCTTCCCTGCTTTGCAGAGGGTCTTTCCCTCTGTGTGCCATGCTGTGTGTGTTTATTTCCCCATCCCTAATAAAAACCTTTCTTCAATGGCTAATTCTGTTTGCTGTATCTGAGATTTCCNCTGTCACTACCTGTTGTGCTTTTTAATTCTTTAACTGGCAGAAAGTCCAGTCAAGACCTCTAGATGGTGACACCTTGTCCTTGGATGCTTCCATAGCTTTACTTCTTAGGCCCATCCTTATCCATTACAAAGCCTCCTCCCATCCTAACTGAGATGCAGGACCCTGACTGATGCACCATCTCCTCCCATTCCTAGATGAGATGCAGGACCCTGACTGATGCAACAACCGTCCCTTGCCCCCACTTTCACTCAGGGAACAAGAGATGGGACAGTCAAAAGACTAAACAGCAATGTGAATCAAACAACAATAAATACATTAGAAGAAGGCTGAGTACAGGTTCAGCAAGACTTATATTTAAAGACCTTTAACTCTTTAAAAGGGTTTATTGTTATTTTGCTTTTCAGTTTTGTTTTCAGTTTTTGTTGTTTGTTAGGTTGGCTGTTTTTTGCTTTTGTTTTGTTCTGAGGCAGGTTCCAAGGGTGACTCAGAACCCACTATATAGTCCAGTCCATCCTTTAATAGGCAATCCTCCTGCCTCAACTTCCTACATGCTGTGGTATTACAGAGGTGAGGGGTCATACCTAGATTTGACCTTTAAAACACTTCCTTGTGGGCTAGAGGATGACAGCCATGAGTTCCTATCAATGTGGCAAATTCCTGACTAAAACTCAGTTTCAAACAGCTTGGTTGAAACCTTTTTGGTCACACTGAGCAGCATAGACAACACACAGAGGCATGTCATGTAAAGCAGTTGGTCTCTACAAACAGGCTTTAGATCAAATCTTGAGGCGAACAATTAAAGCAAACAAACAGTGTCTCTGGTTTTACAGACAGCAATCTCTCCTATCATTATGCCTGCCCCTACCCACATATAGGTAGGCTTAACTTTGCCTCGTGGGCATGGATCACAAGAGAGATAAAACCATAACAAAAAACCAGGAAATAGATAGACAGGGAGGTAGACAGATGTAGACAAACACCTGGAAAAGCTGGGGAATGGGGAATCATTAAGGAAGGTTGGATCTAAATNTCAAATAATATTGGGTCAATGTTTTAATCTGATGNTGGAAACAGTACTTCATCTTTCTTGAAAGGTAGTTCTCGGGCTCAGCGGTTTAGAGAAGCCCAAAGTTCAGTTTCCAGAACTCACATCAAGTGCCTCACAACTGCCTGCAACCTCAGGTCCAGGGAGATTCAATGCCTGTGGTCTCTGCACGTGCTTATGCATACACACACACACACACACACACACACACACACACACACACACACCTAAAAATAAATATTTAAACAAGAAAGAAAAGACTCTTTCTTTGGATTACTGTGCTGAGCTGTGTCATCTCTCCCTCAGTCTCTGGTGTGACCCATATACTGTCTGGGCCATGTTCTGNGCTCTCCATTGAGTCTGCTGACAGTGGCCCTTTTTTAATCTTATTCACAACTATGACCAGACTGTCCCAGACAAACTGGTTGCCCTTGAAACTTTTATTTTCTCTTGAAGGAAACACGTGGGTTAGTGGTTTGTAACACATGACCTAGCATTTTTAAAATTCCACTTGAGTAGACACGTGAGGTGCAATTTTATTATTTTTGAGAAAAGGCAGTGTGGTAGAGACACAAACTCCATTAAGGCTGACAGATTGCTTCATGATGTATCCTGTTCAGTAGTGAAGTGAGCTTCGTCACAGAAAATGCAATCACCCACACCTCCCCCAGATAATAAAAATAGCACCAGGTGAATGAGCAGATGGAGGTGTAGGAAAGTATGTTCCAACATTCCCCTGTTCAGCTGCCAGGNTCTGGTTCCAGGGATGCTCTCCAGGCTCCTCCTACCGGTGTCTCCACCCTTTCCCACCCACATCCTCCAGGGAGACCTGTATCTTTAAATCAGCAGGCCTACTTCTGTACCTTTTTCTGGAGCTGCACATAGGTCAGGACTCAGAAATTCATCACAGCTGTTCTTCTGCCCTCTTTCATCCACAGAATAATTAGTGCATCCTTGTGATTCAGGCACTGGTGAAGGAGAGATTAATGGGATCCAAAGCTGCTTGGTGGCTAAGGCTCCCTGGTTTGCCAATGAGTCTGACCAAAGCTCCACTTATAAACTAGCTCCTACCAGTTATCATGGTGGTGCTCTCTCTTGTATTTTTGCCCCTTTATTACATGTATGAAATTGTTCTGGACTCCAGAGGTTGGGGACTAAGCGTTGTTTTGCAATTAGGAAATGTTCCCTGGATTCCAGCATGGGGCATGGTCTAACCCACTGGAGACAAGTGAGACAGTGTGGTCAAAAAAGGGGGAAGAGGCAGGCATGGTGGCACTCACCTTTAATGCCAGCATTCAGGAGGCAGAGGCAGGCAGATCTCTGAGTGTGAAGCCAGCCTGGTCCTACATAGTGAGTTCCAGGACAGCCAGGGCTATGGAGAGAGACCCTGCTTAAAACAAAAAAACCCAAAGAAATACAAAGGCAGTGTGGCCAGTTCTAACAGAGCCTATACGCTCATGGAAGAAAGCAAAAGCTGCATGGCAAAAAGAAAACTATATTCAAATAGGGCAAGGACCAGGGAGCAATGAACTGTGTCTGACAAGGACAATGAGGGACAGCTTTAGGTAGGGACTAAGGGGGAGTTTCTCTGAGGAGACATTGCTGTAAGCCTGAATGATGACAGGATATGGGGATGAGACAAACAAAAAGCTTTTCTGGAAGGATCACTCAGAGCAACATCCCCAGGGTAGGAAAGAGTGTGGTGAGTCCAATCGTGTGTGCAACATCCCCAGGGTAGGAAAGAGCGTGGTGAGTCCAATCGTGTGTGCAAGGGGTGGGTGGCATAAGCCAACTAATAGGATGAAGAGATGCCAGGCAGGGAGTAGAGGACACAAACTGAGGAATTTGGGTTTTCTTCTGTTTGTAATGGGAAGTCTTGAAGTAATTTTAGATAAGAGACTGGACACAGTCTGATTGATATTTCTTAAACTTCTACTTATATTCACAGGAAGGAGAAAAAATACACAGACTGGTCTTAAATCCCTTCACCTTGCTCCCATGTTAGCAGCTCATTATCATCATAGAAGTGTGACAGCAACACTGATTGATACGACTACACACCACAGAGCTTACTAGATCTCACAGGTCCTACCTGTACTGTGTGTGTGTGTGTGTGTGTGTAAGAGACGGGGGCTGTTGTTGACAATTTTATAACATGCATAGCTTTCCACAACCACCACCGAAATCAAGATGCCAGCTGNGCCGTCACCACAAGGCTCCATCGTGTAACTCCACTGTAACCACTCCTGTTCCCTCCTCTTAAATCCCNATCCCAAGAAACCAGTGATCTGATTCCCATCTCTGTAATTACAACATTCCAAAGACATTGTATAAACGGAATCACATGGCATGTGCCCTTCTGAAACCAGTCTTTTCACTAAGCAGAATTTCCCTGAGGCCTATCCAACATGCTGTTACATTTTATTGCTCTGGTATCTGTAATTTTATTACATTTATTGCTCTGGTATCTCTAACATCTTGAGGTCTCCATGGCAATCCAGGCTTCAACTTCACAGCTTCATGCAATGGCCTCTCTAGGCCTCCATTCAGGTACACCCTTGACACATGCCTGGCCTCAGCATCTTTCCTTAGTCACAGAGGCAAATTCCATAATCCCTTTCTTCTATCCTTAACTCTAAAGCCAGAACCATGTGGCTGAAGCAGCCAAGTTCTGTTGCTTGCTGGGGCTGAAACACGGCCCCCTTGTTCAATTACATCTTCACCAGTTTTCTGTCTTTCACTGTCTAAAGTCAGCTGTCCTTGAACTTGCTCTTTAGACCAGGCTGGCCTCAAACTCAGAGATCTGCCTGCCTCTGCTTTCTGAGTGCTGAGATTAAAAGTATGCACCACCACATCAGGCTCTAAGTTTTTCTTTAATTCCTTTTCACAAGTTGGAAACTTAGCTGGGTGGGATCTTGTCCTGAGGTCACCACCACTCCCTTTATTCCATTTCTTAATCTGTTCATCTCCTTGAACACAGGATTTAGCTCCACTCCACTTCCTGGTGCTCTTTTTCTCTCAGCATGCTCCTTTTCATTATAAATTTTCATTAGAGTTAATAACCACACTACATAATAACCACACAACAGAGTCTATCTATATTAGGCTGTTTTGAGATTTCCTTTGCCAACAGAATCAATCCAAATCTCTTCACTTTAGCCTCAGGCAGACTCTTCAAACAAGGGCAAAAAGCAGCCACTTTCTTCACCAAAATCTCACATGAAAGATCTTTAGGAAATATACTGAAATTNTTCTCCTCTGAAACCTCTTCAGCCAGGTCCCCACAGTTGAAATCATTTTCAGCACCATTGTCTTCCATGCTCCTACTAGTATGGCCCATTAAGCAATTGTAGGTGAATGTTTTGTCTGGGTCCCGCCAGGCCCCATGCGGTCCAGCCCACTTAGCNGTCCCGCAGCCACTTATAAATTAATAACTCAAAAATTTATATTAATTGCAACTGCTTGGCCATTAGCTCAGGCATATTACTGACTAGCTCTTATACTTAAATTCAGCCCATTTTTATTAATCTATGTTTTGCCACGTATTCTGTGGCTTTACCGGTCTACAGGCATGTTGTTCCTTCCATGGCGGCTGGCATCTCCTGACTCAGCTCTCCTCTTCCCAGAATTCTCCTTGTTTGTTTATCCCACCTATACTTCCTGCCTGGCTACTGGCCAATCAGCATTTTATTTATCAATCAGTCAGAGCAACACATATTCACAGCATACAGAACAATATCTCCATCAAGCAATGCTTCAAGTATTTCACTGGTTTCCTAACCCAAAGTACCAAAGTCCAAATTCCTCCAAACAAAAGCATGGGCAGGCCTATTACAGCAATACCANAGTCCCTGGTACCAAATTCTATCTTAGTTAGGGTTTCTATTACTCTGAAGAGACACCATGACCACAGCAACTCTTATAAAGGAAAAGCATTTAATTGGGGTGGCTTACATTTTCAGAGGTTTAGTCCATTATCATCATGGTGGGAAGCATGGTGGCATGCAGGCAGGCATGGTGTTGGCTACATCTTGATCAGAAGGCAACAAGAAGTGGGCTGAGACACTAAGTGTAGTTTGGGTATATATGAGACCTCAAAGCCCACTTCCACAGTGACATACTTCCTCAAACAAGTCCATACCTACTCCAACAAAGCCACACCTCCTAATAGTGCCACTCCCTTTGGAGGCCATTTTCTTTCAAACCACTACATATATAAAACATGCACACACTCAAAGAAACTGCTAAACTATTTTCTAGAATGACTAGCCTTTTATATTTCCACCATCAATGGGCTGCTGGAAACCCAGTGTTCTGCATCCTCATTTGGTGTTAGCACCATTTTTTCTTCTAGCCATTTGGTTAGATATCCAGTGATAATTGATTTATAGTTTTAATTTGCCTTACAGTAATGCATAATGGTGTTAACATGTTGCCATGTGCTTACCTGCCACCTGCAGTTCCTCTTCAGTGGAAACTCTCTACAAGTTTCANTTACTTTTCTTTCTTTCTATTTTTGTTGTTTCTGTTTTGTGTGTTTATTTCGTTTGTTTTGATTTTTCAAGATAGGGTTTCTCTGTGTAGCCCTGGCTATCCTGAAACTCACTCTTTGACCAGTCTGGCCTTGAACTCACAGAGATCCACCTGTCTCTGCCTCCTGAGTGCTAGGATTAAAGGCATGTGCCACCACCACCCAGCTGTCTTACTTACTTTTCTATTGCTGTGACAAAGCACCAAGACTAAGGAGCTTTATAAATGAAAGAAAGCACTTAATTATAGAGCTTACCATTCCAGAGGGTTAGAGTTGGTGATCATCATGGTGTGGAGCNTGGCAACAGGCAGGCAGGCGTGGCAGTAGCTGAGAGATTGCATCTGATCTAGAAGCATGAAGCAGAGGGAGCTAACTGAGAATGGAATGGGTTTTTGAAGCTTCAAAGCCTGAGCCCAGTGACACTCCTCCTCCAACAAGGCCACACCTCCTAATCCTTCCCAAACAGTTCCACCAGCAATCAACCATGTATTCAAACATATGAATCTATAGCAGCCATTCTCATACAAATCACTACAATGCCTTTCTCCCGTTTTCTAATTAGATCTTCCTTACTGTTGAATTTTAAGGGGTCTTTCAACAGTCTAGACACAAGCCCTTTGTCAGATATGTGGTCTGCAAATATTTTCTCCCAGTATGAGAACCACTTTTTCTTCTTTTCACAAGGTCTTTCACAGAGCAAAAGTTTTCAGTTTTGATGTGGTCCATATTTCCCCCCTTTGAGTTAAGTGTTTTGGTGTCAGCATGTCACTTTGTCATAGGTTTCTGAAAACTTTGCTGTGTTACGTTTATGCATAACTCTTAGATTCACTTTGAGTTAATTCTAAGCATTAGTTCAAGGGTTTTTTCTCCCTAAAAAATGTCTAACTGCACATTTGTTGAGAAGGCTAGCCTTCCTTCACAGAATTGCTTTTGTTCCTTTGTCAAAAGTCATTTGGGCATGTTGATATAGGTCTAACCCTAAGCTTCTATTCTGTCCCATTGACCCACAGTCTATTTGTCTGTCAGTATGACACTGGCTATATAGAAAATTTGCCATGAACTTTACTCCATGTTGCTGAGAGAGGTGGCACATTTCTGTAATCCCAGCCCTTGGGAGGCAGAGCTAAAAGGACAAAAAGTTAAAGATCAGCCTGGGCTACATGAGATCCTGTCTCAATAACATTTTTTACCCCATATTATTCTTTCTCTTTAATTTTTTTCTCACTATTCTATAGGCTCTCACTATTCTAAAGGTCCTTTGCCTTGCAATATATATTNTAGAATAAACTTTCATTTATAAAAAATATTGCCAAGATTTTGATGGAAATTGCATTAAACTTATAAATCATTTAAAAATTTGTTTGTTTGTTTCAAAACAGGGTTTCTCTGTNTAGCCCTGGAACTCACTCTGTAGACCAGGCTGGCCTCAAACTCACAGAAATCTGCCTGCTTCTGCCTCCCAAGTGCTGGGATTAAAGGTGTGCGCCACAACTGCCTGGCTAAAGATTTGTTTGTTTCTCTCTCTCTCTCTCTTTCTCTCTCTCTCTCTCTCTCTCTCTCTCTCTCTCTCTCTCTCTCTGCCACATGTGTGCAGGTAACCACAGATGACAAGAGAGGATGTCAGATCCCTGGAGCATTGGAGTTATGGGAGGTTGTGAGCCTCTTAATATATGTTCTGGGAACCAAGCTCAGGTCCTGTGAAAGAGTAGCAAGTACTCTTAGCCACTGAGCCATCTCTCTAGCTCCCTGTAGACAATTAAAAAAAAAAGGTATTATTATTACATTGTCTTTCAATCAATGAACATGGTATAGCTCTTCTTTATTTATTTAAATTTTCTTTAATTTCTTTCAACTGTATTTTGCTTTTTTTAGCATATGGATTTTATGTGTATCTTGTTAAAATTTTACCTGAATATTTCATTTTCTTTGGAGCTAGTATATGTGGTACTATTGTTAGTTATTTACAGCACTGTGGTTACTGTGTAAGAAAAGTAACAAGGCATGACAAAACCCAGTATCAGAGTTTTATCAGAAAGTGGGGGGACAGGAAAGAATATGGCCAGGCCTGAGAGAGATGGGGGGGGAAGAAGAAGGAGAGAGAGAGAAAAAAAGAGAGAGAGCAGAGAGAAAGAGAGGAAGAGGGGCCAGGGAAGGGAGGAAGAGGAAGGGATTCCCTTGTACATGCGCNATCACATTGTGTGCAAATTAATTGCTTGGCTACTGGACTGTGCATGTGCAGTGGCCAGGAACTCCAACATTCCAGACTCTTTGTTTATTATAAAAAATGAGAGTGAACAGGAATAGGAGTGCTGTGTCTCCTAAGAACTGCTTCTAGCTGACTTGGTGGGCATCGGTTAATTCTCAGGGGGTAGGGAAGGGGGCTTCTGAAGTAGCCAGGATGTCCTAATGTGGTGGATTGTTGTCTGCTGCTTTGGGGCTGTCCATCTTTCTTGGCTTGGGACTCTGATTGCTTGTGTTTGAGAGAGTGCTGGTGAGAAAAAGAAAAGCTTAGAAAAAAAGTTTTTACCTTGGGGGTCCCATGGTGAGGGAGGGGATCCCNGGACCAGGAAAGTTTGGGTTATTTTGAAATAGATCCATTTTGTCCAGATGAATTCAAGCTGGTTTCTGGAGTTTTGGACNGTTACTGTTCCTTACTGCCTGGATGTGTCCTTGATGGTTCTCATCCTCCAGCTCTATGGTGGGCCCGGTAACAATTAACTGAGTAGTTAATTAGGAGAGAGAACCAGGAAGGAAAAGTTTGTGGGTTGGGACCTCATGACAAAGCAGTGGATCCTGGTGTCCTCTGGAACTTAGGAGAGCAGGATCCTGTCTGTGGCACACTGTGTATGAGGAGGAGAAGAGGCCCTGCTGACAGGTCTAGAGTAAGGCACATGGGGGGAGCAAATGAAATAAAGCTCCTATCTTGGCTAGAAAAATCTCTTCCCATTAGGGGCACAGGGCAGATTGGCACAACTGAAAATATGTAGGTGAGAGGGATACTCCTGAAAATACAGTTAAGTGGTGGGGTCTGGTGAGGTGGGTAAGGCTGTCTCCCTATCCTGACAATAGGGAAATGAGAAGGAGAGGTGGGACCCCAGGACTCCTCCAGGACTGTGTAAGTGGCTCCAGTATCCAAAGGGAAGGAGATGAATTGCCCCATGCTATAATGGCTATCCCAGGCTCCCTGTGAGCCCATGGCCAAGCCTAGGAGGTTCTGGTTTGATGCTCCCATGCCACGAGGTACACAAGGGCAGTCAGCTGACCAATGTCCCCTTGGTGGCACTTTGTCCCAGTTTGGCCCACATGGGACAGGGCAGGCACAAAGCTCAGTGGCCTTCTCTACCACTTAAAACAGGGACCTGGAAGCCTTTAGGCAGCCACCAGTCAGATGGCGTGTGCCAGCATTTGGTAGTTCTGTTCCAGTACTCTCTCTGGTAGTTCCAGAGAGAGCTTTGTTATCTCTCTCATGGTACCTTAAATGCCACAACTGAGACTCTTGCCTGTGAGAGGGGCCATCTCTCCAGACACTTAAGTTAGCCNTGATGCTGGGAAGCTCTCTCACTGTGGGTTCTGACCGTGAACTCATTTGCATGTGTCTTAGCCTACTTCCAGACCCATCTGTGCTTCTCAGGTCAGCTTGAGAATGAGAGGAAGAGAGTGGGAGGAGTTGGAGGCAGGAATGGCCCACCCAATACTGGAGAGCCTGCCCAATACCGGAGAGCAGAGCAGAAGTCAGATAGGTGGAAGTGGTTGCACGTGGTCAAGAAAGAATCAGAAATAAGGAGGGAGGAGGGTTCAGAGCTTCGGTAGAAGGCTTGGAGATAAGATAACTTTTTTCATTTGCCCGTTTGTTGGCAGAAGTTAGGTAATTTCCGTGAAACACTGGGGTCCAAGCAGCCATTATGTGGCCATATTTATTGGTATTTCTCAGAGG
>LZPO01117124.1:125274-147054 GCA_001675575.1 Neotoma lepida
TAGCAGTCGTTAGATCTAAGTCACATTTGCAGAGATTTTATTTCCACATCTAGCGTGAGCAGTCTTTGGATTAACTCAACTTTATTTAACTGAGCTGTGTTTGCCTGAGGCAGGGTCTTGCTATATAGCCCTAGCTTGCTCAGTCCAGGCTGGTCTCAAATTCATAGAAATCTTCTACTTCAGTTTCCTGAGAGCTGTGGTCACAGGCTTGTGCCACCAGGCCTGGCTCTTAATCTAGGTTTCTATTGACATTGAATCCTGGGAATTTACACACTATAAGGTCTGATAAAACAAAATGAAAGCCTTAAAAAACACAAGGTACGTATTGACTAAATGTTTGCTGTGTAGATNCTGGAAAGTCCAGATCCTACTAAAAGAGGTGATAGAGGGTGAAATTCACACAGTGCAGACCTCAGGCACAAGAATGCTCCAGTCTTTTCTTAGTTCCCATTTCACCAAGACAGCTATGAAATGAACTCTCCTCTGCTGTCTTCAACTACTCAACAGGAAACCTTCCCAGGACACTTACTAAGCATCAGCAAAATAATGAGAGAGGAAGTCCTTTGAAAACTGTGAAGTACATCACAGATACTTTATTTTTATTATTATTCATAACATTTAAAGTGTAATTTTGGCCTCACCACAGACATGACTTCAGGCAAGCAATTCGTCAACTCTGCCCTTTGTGTAAAGTAAATACAGTAATGGTCTGAAAGAATAANTAGAAAATGATGGTGGACACCTCAGAAAATTGAGGGTCACTGTGATGCTTACTAATTAATAGTAACCATACGATTGCGAGGTTATAAACAGCCCTGCACTGGAGAAGAAGCCAGGATGCTCGGCTACTTTTTCACTTGTTGCCATTTTTATTTAATTCATTAGCTCTTATAACGTATAATTAGCAGAACGCCCTGGAAAATTAATCCAGTCTGGTGACTCAGCATCAGGGAAACGAAACAGACTTCTAGATCATGTTGGAATTAAGCTGAAGCCTCAGGGCCAAATCCTTNAAAAATCTTAGACCCTGGTTTTCCAGCCAAACATAGAGAGTCTGTCTTTCTATTTCAACACTGTTACCAGGGTAAACATATTCCTAATAGGATTATCTGTCTGTCCTAGAACAGGGAAGAGAATTGCAAGCTCTTCCATTAAGACTGTGAATTACTTACGGGAATGAGTAGGAAGCTAGGGAGATAGCTCAATGGATAAAGCANTTGCCCTGCAGGTCTAAGGAGCCCAGTTAAAGCCTGGTGCCGTTTGCTCTCAGGTGAGCGAGCCTGGCTACGAGAAATTCTATTTGAAACAAGGTGCAATGTGAGGCCTGACAACAAAGGTTGTCCTCTGCCCCCGACACATGTGCCATGGTGCTTGCCTCCTCTCTCTCTCTCTCTCTCTCTCTCTCTCTCTCTCTCTCTCTGTCAACTAAAGGGCATTAACGGAGGAACAGGCGTTACTAGGGGAACTAACTGAGCGTAATGCTTAGTGCGCTTAAGTTCATTGGGCCAGACAGGACTGTGTTTACCAAAGGATTAAAATGTCCATTTTACCTAAAAAGGTTGATCCTAAGAACCTGAGTTCAGATCCTCAGAGCACAGGTAAAAGGCTAGCTGTGGTGCTATGCAGCTGTAACCCAGCACTAAGAATTATTAACAGAGACAGGCAGACCCATGGAGCTCATTATCCAGGCAGCCTGGGTGAATCGGTGAGTTACAGGTTCAGTGAGAGACCCTGCCTCAAAAGCTAAGCTGGAGAGCAACTGAGGTGGGCGCTCAGTCCTGACCCTGGCATCCACATGCACGCACACACATGTGCCCCCCCCAACACACATGCACACAACAAACTCAAACAACAAACACATTCATATAAAGCAGAAATTCAGTGCCCGTGAGCCTCTGGAAGGCTTTAAAACTTGAGCAGAAGTTTTATGAGGNATAAATGACAGGACGNTGTGGGCAAAGACTAAAGCTTGTCCCAGGGTGGGTAGTTANCACGTAGATTAAGCTGGATACATTTCTCTCCTNTAGAAAGTGTTCTGGGGATTGGAAGATGTTCACTTAGCTCAGCACAGACAATTGGAGAGGCAACAGCAAGCCACAGCTTGAACCTAGAGCCTATCAAAGCCAGGAAGCCTGTGCAGGTACAGCAGGTGAGAGCATGGGCCATGCTCCTCCTTGCCCCTAGGCCATTTATAGCAACAAAAGCTAGCCTCAGCCCTACCAAGCATATCGGAGGTGGGAAGAGGCATGGCAGCCCTGTGGCAGTGCCCGGGAATGAAGATGGCAAATGACTGAGATTGTGGGAAGTAAATAAATGGCTCCCACTCACGCTACTGCCTCAACAGTGATCTTCTGAGGGAGCAATGCATGTGACAGAATCATTTCACATTGTNAAAGCTTGACCTTGTCACCTTTTCTCTGTAGAATCCCTAAGCTGCTGGCTCCCAAGATCAGCTGGATATGTTTGGGAACGGTGAGTGGTGGGCCTTCCGGGGGTTCTTCCCACCCTTTCCAAAATGGGTTCAGTTCCTGGATTTTATGATGCTGACCTCTGAGTGGTTTACATGTTTAGAAAAACATCTGAAAGACATGCAAGCACACCTGAAGAAGGACAAATGGGAAATCAGTTTCCAGAGTGTGTAAGGGCCAGGTACAGCTGTGAGAAAAATCCTTCAACAGCATGTGCCTATAAGCATGAATGAATGAATAAATGAATGAATGAATGAAAAAACAAACAATTGTTTTTCCAACTACTTGGGTGGAGTTATTTCCTGGTTTGTGTTATCGATGTTCTATCTGGTATGAGTAAACATTTGTTCGTGTCTATATTGATTTTTTTGGAAGTACATACTTAGAAAAATACATTCCTCTAAGAGTAATTGCTCTTTCTCCTATATTATCACTATATATGTATATGTATGCATATCTTTACATACAGAGTAGTGTTTGTGTGTGTACGTGTGTGTGTGTGTGTGTGTGTGTGTAGTGTATGCGCATGTGTGTGGACACACTTCTCTGTGCAGCTGTCCTGTTCCATCTCTCTCCTTTTTTTTTTATTAAAACATTTGATATACAACTGCAGGAGAGATAATATACAGATAGTTTGAACATAAATACAAGTTACAAATTCTTATCCTAATAGTGAAATGTTTCACTTATTCCCTTGAGACAGGGTCTCTCACCGCATCTGGAGCTAGGCTGGTGGCTAGCAATGACAGTGACCCTCCTGTCATTATCCATCACAAATGCGCAGCAACCTCATTTTTGTGCAGATGCTATGAATTGGAGTTTAGGTCCCCATGCTTGCATAGCAAGTACTCCTACCTGCTGAGTCATTTTCCTAGTCCTCACCACCATATTTTAAAACAAAACATTAGCAAACTGAACTTAGTGTCATAATAAATAATTATACAACATGACTAAGTAGGATTGATAATGCAAATGCAAGATTGTTTTAATGTCTGAAAACCAAAGAATGAAATATACCATACCCGCATAAATATTTAAAAATTACATGCTTTCTGGGCATAGGGGCCCATGCATATCGTCTCAGCTGCTCAAAAGGCTGGCAAGAGGATTGCTGAGGCCAGGACTGTGAGGTTAGCTTGAACAACATAACAAAACCCTGGCCCAAAAGAAATGAAGATCCCATATGATCATCTTACTAGATGAGGAAAAAAAAAACTGACATGATAAAAAGAAAAAGGGAAATGGAGAGAAACTCCTTCAACTTGGTAATGAATAACAATGAAAAATATAATTATGACATACTTAATGGTAAAGATTAGTTAGATAGATACATTTCCTCAGACGCAGGAAGTAAGATGAAGAAGGCTGCTCTGAAGGGTCCAGTCAGGGTAAGTAGGCAAGAAAAATAAGTAAGAGGCATCCAGCATTGAAGGGAAGAGGTGAAATCAACTCTATTCATAGATCACATGACCCCACGTCCACAATCTCTAAAGAATACANTATGGGAACCANTAGAACTAATCAATAAGTTAAGCAAGGTCACAAGTTTTAACATCCATATGCAAAATTCTACTGCATTTTTATTCACTTATAATAACTCAAAATAATATTTAAAAAATGATTGTATTTACAAAAATATCAAAGAAAGTATTCGGGAACTAACCTAGCAAAAGAAATATAAGACTTGTACTCTGAAAACAATAGAATAAATTAAAGGAAACCTAAATAAGTGGGAAAATGTCTCATATTCGTGGGTCAAATGAGTTATTATTGTTAAAGTACCAAAACTCCCATAATCTATCTATAGATTCCAAGCAATCTTATGGAAACCACAGATGATTTACTCNTAGAAATTGACAGGCTGATTATAAAATTCATATATAATTCCAAGGCATCCAGATGGCCAAAACAATTTTAAAGAGAAGAACAAAATNGGAGGATTCATAGTACATTGAAAATTTTGTTAGTAAATGTAGTACTTACTGGTGAGTCATGGAGACAGTGTAGTACAGACATAAAGATAAAGATACACAGCATGGGGAGCTTTGAGATTCAGGAAATAAACCACGTGTCTATGTTTAATTGATGCTGGACAAGAGTGTGAAGACCATTCAGTTGGGAAAGAAGTCTTTTGAACAGTGTGCTGAGTCAACTAGATTGCCACATGCAAAAGAATGAAGTTACACTTTATCTCGCACCACTCATGTCCATCATGAATGGATATTTTCTCCTACTTATTAACTGGCTCTCAAAAAGTATCACCTTGATTAAAAAAAAGATTCTAGAAATGGATGGAAGTCATGGTTAACCATTTGATTGTACTTAATGTCACTTAATTATACACTTTAATATGGTAAATTTTATGTGTTTGGCACTGGTAGTGTTTGTGTATGTAGTGTGTTTGCCCATGCATAGGCATGAGGAAGCTTGAGGTTGATATGGGATGTCTACCTCTACTGTTCTCTACCTTAATTTTTTGAGACAATGTCTTTCATTAAACCTGGAGCTTCCTGTTTCNGTCAAAGAGCCCCCTGGGATCCTCCTGTGTCAGGTTCTCACTCCAGCAATGGATGTGTAGGCCCTCATTGCCTCACCTGGTTGTCATGTGGGTGGTGGGGATCCAAACTCCAGTACTTTGCTCACTGAGCCATCTCCTCAGTTCCCAAAATGAAAGATAATTTGCTTATCATACATCTGACAAGATATTTGGCTCTAGAATATAAAGGACAAATAACCGAGCTCAAAAATGGGCCCAGGACTCGAAGAGGACTATTTTCCTCAAAGGAGATAGAGAAGCAGGTAATAAGTACAGGAACAGACACTTGACATCATCAGTCATCAGACAAGTGCAAGCTAAGTCAAACCCACAATGTGAGACCACTTGACAGCCACTAATCTTAAACAGTCAGAAAACAGGAAGTAGAACATGCACCAAAATTAGAACCCCCAAACACCGCTAGAAGGAAGGGCTGTGAAGGGTGAGGC
Organism: Neotoma lepida; assembly: GCA_001675575.1. Classification (NCBI taxonomy): domain Eukaryota; kingdom Metazoa; phylum Chordata; class Mammalia; order Rodentia; family Cricetidae; genus Neotoma; species Neotoma lepida. The sequence continues at coordinate 130,728 of LZPO01117124.1, forward strand.
CCCTTGGGAAAACAATTTGGCAATCCCAAAAAAGTTCAGCAGAATTAACATTAACAATTCAACTCCTAGGTACATACCTAAGAGAAATGCAAACATTTATCCACACAAAAACTTGAGTGTTTGCTGAAGCACCATTTATAATCCCTCAAAGGTAGATGAACACTCACATCCACCATGAATGCATAAATAAAATTTAGCATGTCCATATACAATTCAATTTCATTCAGCCATACATAGTGAAGTGCAAACATGCTACAACATGACCAAACTTGAAAAGTAAAGGCAGCCAAATACAAACGGCCATGTCTTATTAGAACAGGCAAGAATGTGTAAAGACAGAAAGTCGGTGGATGGTTACTTGGGGGAGGGGAGGATGAGGAGAGAGAGCCTGNTGTCTACTGGGGTTTCTCCCAACCTTGCCCTCCCCACTTTCCCTCATTTAAACTTTAGAGTTGAAGATAAATTATTTAGGAGTATGTTTCTATTAAACTAACTTCAAATCTGTGATGGGAATGTCTTTCTGAAAATGTGTTGCTCTGATTGGTTGATAAATAAAGCTGTTTGGCCAATGATGAGGCAGAATAAGGTTAGGCGGGACATTCGAACAAGGGGGAGAGAAGAAGAAAGCAGAGCTGGGCAGACATCATTCTGCCATCTAGANAACAGCATGTAACAGCACACAGGTAAAGCCACGTGGAACACATGGTGACATAGATTTATAAAATGGGTTAATTTAAGATGTAAGAGCTAGCTAGTGAGAAGCCTGCCACGGCCATAGTTTAAAAATGATACAAGCCTCTGTGTGTTTACTTGGGTCTAAGAGGCCGTGGGAGCCGGGCGGGACTGGACAAACTTCCGTCTACAAATCTGAGCACAGAGTTGGAATGTATTCCTTTTAATTCCCGGAAGAGATTGCCTCGAATGCTTTCTAGCTTGTGATTTTTCTTTGTCTAGATAGCACTACTTACAGTTTATTGTTCCTCGAAACCAAGTTTTCACAAAAACTGAAAAATTAAGTAGATAAGAAGTTAATACAAACATCATGAAAACTGTTAGTNCGTGGTCATTGTTAAACCTGATTCTAAATAGACTTAATCAAAGAGNACCTGGAAGAGTTGGTTCACATTTTGCTTTTAAAAGGCTATTTTGAAATTATAGACTTACCTACAATTTCCAAAGACTTAAAATGTAGGCTTCTAGAGCTCAGCATTGGCAAAAGCATTTATAGTCATTTTCTTAAGTAACACTTTATAGTTCTCTATCATAAATGGTCCCTAGCACACATGCNAGGACGACAGCAAAGGGAAAACCAATAATAAAAGTGTTCTAAATTACAGTAATAGTTGCACATATCTGTAAATATGCTTAAAACCATGGAATTGTATACTTTATATGAGTGAGTTGTGTGGAGTGTGAATTACATTTTAATAAAGCTGTAACTGTGCCCCTTCCCCCAATCAATGCCAGAATAGTGCATTCAATGGTACCAGCTTTCAGTCGCTTCATNCTTTCTAACATGCATAACGGGCATGGATCTGAACTGACCAAACTAGTACATTGAGTATTATTCTACACTTTTTTTCTTGTGGTGGTTTGAACAAAAATGAATCCCATAGCTCATAGTGACACTATTAGAAAGGATTAGAAGGATTAGGAGGTGTGATTTGTTGGAGGAAGTGTGTCACTGGGGGTGGGCTTTGAGGTTTCAAAAGCCCATGTGAGGCCCAGGTGCGATCTCTCTTTCTTGCTGTCTCTCTATCTCTTGGTCTCTCTGTCTCTCTCTCTCTGCCTACAGATCAGGATATAGTTTGCAGCTACTGTTCCAGTGCCTGCCTGCATGCTGCCATACTCCTCACCATGATGATAATGTACTAAACCTCCAAAACTGTAAGCAAGACCCTAATTAAATGCTTTCTTTCATAAGAGTTGCCTTCATCGTGGTTTCTCTTCACAGCAATAGAACAGTTAATAAGACATTTTTAAAATAAAATTCTTCTGAAAACTATTTTCCAAAGTACTGCAGCACTGGATTATAGGCATAATCTAGGTTCCCTTTCCTAATGCCNCAGGTATTTATTCTGGTTATAGGGGACTTTTGTGGCAGCATTACGAAAGGCCCTCTGGTCCTTGGTTAGCACTAAAAGGCTCATAGTCTAAAGCTGCACAGGCTGGGATTCTCCAAGAGGAGCTGGTTCTGTTGCTTCCTGTCTTGTTAGAGATTGGGGAACTTGAGGGAAACCAGAGGTCCTCGAGCTCAGATGATCATCTTTCTGTGAACTCTCTCTACTTCCTGGACACTGTGGCACCAGAAGAGGCTCTTCCTCCTCCACAGGAGCTTCCTGCTAGTCTTGGAAAGTCTCTTCTGACAGGGGCCTACCCTATTGTGTCCCCTCTACCACTTCTATTGAAAAACAATTCTCATTTATTTCATATGTGTCTATGTGTGTAGGTACACAAATGCCCTGGCATCATGTGTGAAGACCAGAGGATAACTGAGGAAGTCTGCTCTCTCCTTCCACCATGTCGGTTCTGGGGATCAAACTCAGGTCATCAGCTTGGGTATCAATCACCTTTACTCACTAGTCATCTCGCCAGCCTGTCCTATTGTTTTTAGCCTCTACTCTGAAGTTCTCTTTGCCATCTTCTCCCCTCTATGGGATTTCTGCTTCCAGTGGTGGCAGACCTGCTCATTTAAGGTAACACCATCTGTGGAGAACAACTAGAAAACCTGGTCAGAATGCAAGACTGTGTTTGAAGAATCGGCAAAGTTTCCAAGACAGTGAGAACTTGAAGGGTCAAATCCCAGAGAGAAAGAAGGCACATGGAGATGAGCCTGTCAATCATTTGACACTGCTTTGATATACTTGTTGACTCTCAATATGTAACTCAGAGAACATTGGGTGGTCTTACTGGGCTAAGATGACAAATTGGAGATCAAAGACCACAAAAGAGAACACTTAAAATTTCACTGGATATGTTATATTGGTGGTGTATCCCATCCACCCTCTTCCAATGAACCAGGTCTTCTAGTATTTATGCCTTTGGAAAGTCCTCTTCACAGTGGCTCTGGGTGTGGCCATATGTAGCTGGAATGTTTCTCCATCCTGTCAGGCCCTGCCTTCCTCTGGCCTGGTGGTCCCGCTGCCGCTGATAAAATAAGCACTCAGAAGCTTATATTAATTATAACTGCTTGGCCATTAGCTCAGGCTTATTACTAACTAGCTCTTACACTTAAATTAACCCATAATTCTTATCTATGTTTAGCCATGTGGCTAATTAATTAAAAATAAAAATAAACATACATCTTTTTTTAATCACCTCTACTTCCAGTTACCTACTGTCTTAGTTAGGGTTCTATTGTGAAGAGACACCATGACCACAGCAACTCTTATAAAGGAAAACATTTAACTGGGACTGGCTTGCAGTTCAGAAGTCCAGTCCATTATCATCATGGTAGGAATTATTGCAGCACATAGGCAGACATAGTGCTGGAGAAGGAGCTGAGAGTTCTACATCTGGATTCACAGACAGCAGGAAGAAAGTGTGACACACTTGGTCAGGCTTGAGCATATGAAATCTCAAAGCCCACCCCCTGTGACACACTTCCTCCAACAAGGCCACACCTCCTAATAGTGACACTCTCTGTGAGCCTATGGGGGCCATTCCTATTCAAACCACCACATTCCACTCTCTGGCCCCTATAGGCTTGTAGCCATAACATAATGCAAAATGCACTTAGTCCAACTTTAAAAGTCACCATAGTTCATAGAAGTCCAAAGTCTCTTCTGAGACTCATGGCAATCTCTTAACTATAATCCCCTATAAAATCAAAATAAAAAAGCAGGTCATACTTCCAATATATAATGGCACAGGCTATACATTACTATTCCAAAAAGTTCACAAGTGTGAGATTATCCTGGGCTAAACAATGAGACTGTGTCTTAATACAATAATAACGAACAACAATTTCCTGAGATCTCAAGCCACAGAGTGAAGAAGCTCTACAAACTTCACTGAAGATAGAGATAGAGAAAGGTATATTTCGATACACCAAGGTAAAAGTCCTACAAAGAAAGAGCATAAGGGACAGCTAGAGCTCTGCTACAGAGCACTTGGTATATGCAAGGCCCTGGCTTTGACCCCCAGCATTGGGGTGGGGACAAAACCAAAAGTTGTATATGAGGTGAGAGAACAAAACTCAACTGTTTCAAAGTGGCTCCCCTAGGTTGGCCTTCCTANAACCAACAGCAGCATTTCTCCTCTCTGCATGTATGTTTTAATGGGTTCCTATTCCGTCAGAATGAAATTCAAACTCCTCATCACAGTTCATACGACCTTCTAGGATCTTGTGTNTGTATATTTTTGTAGCTTCCTTTCTCCCCGTGTCTCTAGCACTCTGTACTTCAACCATGGCCCCCTGACTTTCAATTCCTCTAAACTGGTTTACGCTCCCCCACCTCGGGGTATTTGCACATACTATTTCTATCACTTGGAACTTTCTCTTCTCATCCTCCTGTTGTGGGCTTTCTTCCTTTCTTTCTCACTGTAGTTAAAAGGCCATTTCCTTTCTAGTCGCCCTGGTCTTGGTAACTTCTCTCTGCCCATCACCCCATGAAACTCTATCAAAACATCTGTCATAGTTTATTTATGACTAGCTCCCTTTATAAACAAGAAATTCCAAAGGACAGAACTGTGCATCTGCTGACAAATGTCCTCATCTTAGTTCAGAGTAGACACTGAGTAAAAACAACTATTAGAGTCCTTCATGCCTTGTCTTCAAGGTTGTCCATCAGACCTCACTTCTAGTCCTAGCTTTTTCTTTTTCTTTAGGTTTCTAAAGAAGACATCTGTGAAATGGGTGTAATCTAATTATCTTTAAAGTTTTTTTTTTAACCTTTCTGGATTTTTCTGCAATTAAAAGAAAAATGTAAACGAAAACATGAATATCTGTACCACAGGACCCACCTATACTCCCCCAATTTAAATGATATGTATGTATGTATGTATGTATGTATGTATGTATGTATTTTAGGACTAAGTCTCCTGTAGCCCAGAATGGCTTCAAATTCACTATGTAGCTGAGGGTGATCTTGAACTCTTGATCNCCCTGTCTCAGCCTGCATGCTGGGATGACAGGCATGAGCTACCACACCCGGCTTACTCAACAAGATTTGCTTTAAAAAAAAAATGCAAAAAAGCCAGTGTTATTCTTGCATCCTCAAATGACACTCTGGCTTTTCAGTCACTCCAGGATCTGATTCAAAAATGGCCTTCCTTGTTTTTTTTGTAGGCTTTTGTGGCTCCTTTCCAGTTTTCATCACAGACTTTGTTTTTCTCTGCTTCCTCCTCTCAGCTAAGCAGCTTCCTCTGTCATGTTCTGTAAACCTGCCACTGTTGATGAGTCTTTTTATGTGCCGTCTGAATGGGCTGGCTCCGTCTCATTACCTCTTCAGTTCTAGCTCCAGTCTTCACGGCAAACATTTTGTTGGTGTTACTTTCTCTGCTCATCTAATTCATTTAGTAATTCAGCTGCTGGCTTAACTCTGCAAACACAGGGTCACTGAGCCTTCGATCAGCAAACGGTCTTTTTGTTCCCCATGGCGTCACCAGCGACAACAGTACCTGACTTGGTAAATGGTAATGGTACACTTGGTTGTTTTGTGACAAGGTTTTGCTCTGCAGCTCAGGATACTTTTGAGCTGAGATCCCCCTGGCTCAGCTTCCTGAGTGCTGCGATTACAGGTGTCCTGACCTATGGTACTATTGTATTGGTGTGTACTCATGACAGGTTGCTTATCTCAAAGTACTTTTTTTTTTTTAATGTGCATTGGTGTTTTACCTGCATGTATGTCTGTGAGGATGTCAGATCCCCTGGAACTTGTGTGAGCTGCCATGTATGGGTGCTGGGAATTGATGTCAGATCCCCTGGAACTNGAGTTACAGTTGTGAGCTGTCATGTGTGGGNGCTGGGAATTGAACCCAGGTCTTCTGAAAGAGCAGCCANTGCTCTTGAGCTGCCAGGGCTCTTAACCGCTGAGCCATCTCTCCAGCCCCACTACTTTTGTTATCTACTGTGTGTACTTAAAACTTTATTGACNCTCCCCCCACTCCCGAACTTGNTACTCCTTAATAAAAACCTTATGTAGGTGTCCACTTTGTGACCAAATCCAATACCTAGCCTTTAATAAGAACAACAGAAATAGTACATTTATTTACATATAAATGATGGTAATTCACCCAGTAAATCAAATCGCNGGTGTGTGTAAACTAAATGTCAAGTTACTACGCAAGAAACCATCGGGGTCTGAAGAAAAAGATACTGGCAGAGAGAATTCGGAGAAAAGTTCTGAGTACTGTCAATAATTTCAGATTTGGAGTATGTGGAGGTCTGACTGTTAAGCNGTCAGAAATGGTTTAACAGTGTGAGAAAGAGAGGTTGGTGGACTTTGGGTTCAAGAATAAACCAGTATGAGGATCACAGGCGGCGAACCAAGCATAATTTAGAGGAAACTGAAGCGGGTAAAACGGCAGAGGTAACTAATAAAAATGACCCTGTAATGTCAATGCTGAAGTGGAAATAGGAGGCAAAGAGCTGGAAGACAGAGCCTCAAAGACAGACAGACCCCTGAGCCAAAGACTTAGGTAGAAAGGCGGGTTGGTGGTCAGGATCAGGATGGGACAGACACCTAAAANGTTTCCATGTGTCTGTGGAGGACCGCAATGTAGTTCGACTTTTCTGATGTTTTCATTCAGAGCACCGAGATTTCTATTTCGGGTTGGGGAAAAAAAATGTATTTTAGATTTTCCATGGATTTCAGCCGAAAAGTCTGGTCANGTTTAGTCAGGTTTGGTGGGACAGGTGGTCAGTGCCATTATAAAGATTCAGTCAGGAGAAGGAGTTCAAGGTCTCAGGGTCTCTAGAGAAGGCTGGAGGGTCGGAGGCCCATGGTGTGCGGGGGTGCTCGTCGTGCGGATCCGAGCCCCGGTGTCCGCGGGCGGCGAGCAGGGCTTGGGGGGCGCGTGGGCTCGCTTTCCTCGGACCGCACAACACTTGAGGAGAACCGAGCAGGGTCCCGGGGGCGGCTGGTGGAGTCGCCCGCTATGGGACACGAGTGGTGGAGTCAGGCCACCGAGGCCGGGGCAGCCGGAGACCTCAGCGCCGCCGCCGCCGCCGCCAGCGAGCCGCTTCGCGCCCGCCCCTCCCGTCCCAGAGGGAACCTGTTGCCGGGGAAGGGGCGGGCGGAGGCGGCGGCGGCGGAGGACTCTCGCGCTCGCTCGCTCGCTCGCTCTCTGGCTCGCTCGGCGCGCCGCGGCCTCTCACCTCGGCCACGCTCCGCGCGCGCCCCTCCCTGGCCGTCCACTCGGAGCAGCACACACACCGTTCCGCGCAGCCCGCGCCGGGGAACGGCCCGCCGAACGCCGCTAGTGCCGTTTCCGGGAGCGGAGGCGCGGCCCCGCGAGGAGGAGGAGGAGCAGGCAACATGGCGGCGCGCAGGGCTGGGCCGGCCGGCCGCGCCTGAACACCCCACCGCTCCGTTCCGGCTCGGCTCGCGGTGCCCACGCGCGCGCCCCACCCTGGCCCGGTGGCCGCGGAGCGCTCGGGGCAGGAGCGCAGGGGCCCGCCCGGGTACGGAGCCGGCGCCGAGGCAGCGCGGCGCGGCCCGCCAGGCCCGGGAGCCGCAGCTTCGCCGCCCGCCGGCCGGCGCAGCTCTGAGGCCGGAGCCATGGAATCGGAGGAGGAGCAGCACATGACCACGCTGCTGTGCATGGGCTTCTCGGACCCGGCCACCATCCGCAAGGCCCTGCGCCTGGCCAAGAACGACATCAACGAGGCCGTGGCGCTGCTCACCAACGAGCGGCCCGGCCTGGACTACGGCGGCTACGAGCCCATGGATAGCGGGGGCCCCAGCCCGGGACCGGGCGGCGGCCCACGGGGCGACGGAGGCGGGGACGGCAGCGGGCCTTCCCGCGGCGGGAGCACCGGAGGTGGTGGCGGCTTCGACCCCCCGCCAGCCTACCACGAGGTGGTGGACGCGGAGGTGAGTGGGGTTGCCCTGACCCCGCGGGAGAGGCGGCAGCACTAGAGTCCCCGTGGGCAAGGGACACAGCTCGCCCGGCTCACAGCGGGACTCTTGGGAAGGGGCTGTAATGAAACTGGGGGGTGCAGAGATAACAGCACGGGCTCTGGTCAGAGATCGGGGTCACTAGACTGGGGTCAGATGGGGAGAAGGGCTTTGGGGGGAGGAGTCTGCCCTCCTGGAGTTAGGTAGACGGACCTAGACTGTGCGGGGAGTCTCCTGGGCTACCTGCTGAGGAGGGGGTAGGGGTCCCTGGAGGCATGCGGAGGAGGGTCCCACATTTCCACTTTTGCCTGGCTTGGGAGTTGGGAAGGACATGGATATAGGTGTCAAAACTGGGGTCTTAGTGAGTGGGTATTTGTGGCACTTGATTTCAGTGAAGGATTCGGATAAGTACCAGTTTCGGAGTCAGAAATAGTGCGATAGGCCAGCCAGAATAGAGGCCTTTGCTGGGTCACACAGGAAGACTGTTGGGGTTAGAAATAGGGTTTGGGTTTTTAAGCCAACCATCAGAAAGAGGATAGGGTCCAAAACGAGGAGGGCCTAGACAGGACCAGGAATGGTGGGAATGAAGACAAGGTAGAGGAGCAGGTTTGTCTGTTACAAGGTCTGGGTTGGAGGGACGGGCTTCACTAAGGTCAGGTCTGATGACAAGTAGTGGAATTGGATTGAGAAAAAGACGGGAGTGAGAAGCCTGGGCAGAATAGGAGCAAAGGAAGGACTAGACAGGGATGAGGTCAGGAGTGGGACCCAGAATGGGTAAGGGGAGTATGGTCATAGATGAGGGGAAATTAGACTGAGGAAAGGGATGTAGCCCTAGGGACGTTAGCTTGTGTGTGTATGGGGGGTGGGGGGGGCGTGGACCAGAGAAGAGACGAAAAAGGACTGAAGAGCCTAGAGAAGGGAAGGACTTAAGTGCGTTTGATTAGACACCTCAGATTTTAAGTAGTGAAAACCAAACTTTTAGTGCTTTGGTTTACAGTGTGAGCAAGGAATATGGGAGGGGATGACAGGCTTGGCAAAACAAGGAAAAAATCACCCAGAAGCTGTAGTGCTTATGATTAATTTGCAGAAGGCGGCTGGCCTCTGCCTCCTGGGTGCTGGGGTTAAAGGTGTGTGCCACTATTCTGAAGTCACTCTTACTGCCAGCCCCCATCACTCCTCCCCTTGTTCTTGCCAGTTTTGACCTATTTTGAAATCAAGAAGCCAACTATTACTTTTCCTGAACATGTTTGTACGAGTCTGCAAAGCTCAGTGTGTTTTCATTATGTGAGAAGTTTTATTTTCTGTTCCTGCTTTTAATCTCCTATGAGTGAAAATCAAAATAAGTTAGAATACTTGTGGCACATTAACATTAGCTTACTTCCTGTACATTTAAGTTGGAAGAATCTCGAGTGGCTTCTTTGAAGTGAACAGCAGACTGAGAAGTTTGCTTTCAGGTAAAATCCCGAGAATCTGTCTTTTAAAAGAACGTCTCGCCCTCATTTCCCCTGCCATGTGGTTTGGGGCTGAGGGGGGCTGTACCACTTGTGAGAGTTCCAGAGGGCTAGTGATTAAGGCTGCTCTGCTCGTGTAGTGTACTGGCAGAGTACAGGCCAGCTTCTGATGCCATACCAGAAGTGTGGTAAGAATATTTAACTCAGTTTAAAAATCGCCACCCATGCCACCAATGCCACCCATGCAGCTTGTGCGTCCTTGTCACATATGTAGTGGGAAACTGTGGCTTCTGAAAGGTATGTCAGGCTCTGGGTTAGGGACTTTGTGCATTTTACTAACCCTCAGTCAAATAGTTAGTACATCACCATTTTAGGTATGAAATTAGTTAGTAGCAGAACCTACATTCCAATCCAGGTCTCTGGCATCAAAAGCTGGGGAGCTTTTCACCGCGTCCATCTAATAGTCTTAGGGTTGGATTCATTTGGTATAGATAGGAAGGGAAAGTCAAGAGTTCGGAGGAAGGCGAATTGTGAGGCTAGTCTTTGACCTCGAGTGGTGAGCACTGACCCAGGCATCAGGACTACATTAATGGTAGAATGGAAGCCGAGTCAGACTTTTCTTTAAAACAGAGACTTTAGAAATTAATAATTAGTTCAGTCCCCTTGTTTTACAGGCCCCAAAGGGGAAGTTGTCTTCATAGAGGCAGCTAATAGGACCAGAAGCTTCCCTTACATAGGAAAAAGAAACAGAATACAGTAATGGCTCACAGGGAGAGAACTAGAGGAAAACACAGTGATGATTGCCAGCTAGATATAATTTACCCCTATTTCTAAAAACTGAGTACCTTATTTTAAAATAAATGTATTTCTGCTTTCTGCATAAGAAATCTTATTTTTAGGGTTCTTTAAAAAATCTTTTTGAGATGATACAGACTAAAGTTTAATTAGTTAAAAGGGGAAAAAATGAGGCCAGGAATGCAGCTTAGTGGTAGAATATGTTTAGTGTACATGAAACCCTGGATTCTATCCTTAGCATGTGGATAAAAAAATAGTGGAGGAAAAAGAAAGCTAAAAAAATGGTTATATTTGTTTGACATGTATGTATTTTGGGACAGCAATGATACTGTCGGTCAATAAACATTTCATGCCTGACCTATCCCACTGGCAGGGGGTGGAGTGGCCAACAAAACATAGAGTTTACATTCTAGTGATCTTACTTTCATGCTCTCCTTTTACAGGAAGAGACTTTTCAAGGTCATGTAGCTAGAATCAGTTTGGTAATTTGGGGCCCTTCTGTAATTCGAATTTGCTTTAGAAATTAAAGTTTAGGAAAGTAAAAGTTACATTTCAGTAAGAGTAAGAGGACTGCATTTAGAGAGACCGGATAGCCCATAAAACACAGACTGCATAGAAAGCCTTTGTAATATCCTCCAATTAAGTACAGGTGTTGCCTTGGAAAGGAAGCTGCTTTATATTCTTGCTAGTTTTGTTGGCTGTGGATGTAGACATGGTTCTTGGTCTTTGGGTCTGGAAGGGACTCTAAGAACCCTTCTAATTGTGACTTTGAATGGCTGTACTTCAGAACCATTCCATGGCAAATAGGGAGTCTGTTCTATTATTAAAGAGTGTGAGATCTCACAACTGCTCTAAATAACTTCTCCTGAGCTTTAACACACCCACTGTGAGAAGCCTTCACTGTTTTCTGTGGCCCAAGTAAACCCTGTGTGCCCCTCTGGCCACTGCTAGGAGCTGGTGCCCAGTTCCGCTCTCCACAGAGCACTGGGGTTGGTCTTCATAATCTTGCCCAATGAGTCTGTAGAAGTTTGGCCAGGTATCCTGGGCATCTTAGACATTTTAATAATTATGAAATATACCTTTTCCTTTTTGTCTTTAGAAAATGCTAAAATAAAAGTTTTTGCAAGGAGTTTCACATTAACTAAAGAAATAACTTTTCTTAGCTGTCTATTTCTATTGGTTAATACTCTGAAATGTCATATCATATTCTGATCAGCCAAGTCATTTTGAGTTGTTTTGTTTTTATTGAGTGTGCACATCCCTTTGGTAGGATTGTGTCACAAGAATTTGCAAGAGTTCTTTGATTTGTTTGGTTTTGTTTCTCAGGTTAAGGGCCTCAGAGTTGGTCCTGCTATACAGTACATGTAAAACACATGGGAATTAAAGTCACATTGACTTGTAGTTCTTTTAGTTTATCACACTTGTCCCCCCTCCCCAGTTATAAAGGAGGCTTCTATTAAAATAATTTTATTTTTTCCTAAAATATAACAGTCCTAGTGTGTTTTAGTATAAATATCAAATGAGTATACATTTTGGCTAATAGTGATTTGAATATGATCTGTAGTTTGCTTTACCATGGTTTGATATAATTTAAAAAAAAAATCATTTAGGAAAAACTAATCCTCAGATCAGTTGAAAGTAGATGAAATAAAAATAAGTCTGAAAAATGAACCAGCATAGTCTAGTTTTTAAAGTAAACATTTCTCTATGACCATTGTGTAGTTCCTTTGGAAACTAGGTGTATGTATGAGTTCATGTAGGGATTGGATTCTTACTTTTCTATTGCCCTGTCATTTGCTTCAAGATTTTTCAATTATTTATTTATTTTGTGTGTATGTGTGTGTTTGAGATTGTTTTTGTCTACACCTTGTTGAGGCAATCTCTTGATTCTGCTCTTGAACCATTCACCTGTCTCTGCCTTCCGTTTTGCCATAGGCATTTAGAGTGCAGGGATGCACACTACCCTGTCCGCCTTCCGTTTTGCCATAGGCATTTAGAGTGCATGGATGCACACTACCCTGTCCAGCTTTTTTTTTTTTAAGATTTACCTGTTTTATATGTATGAATGTTTTGCTTGTCTGTATGTATGGGCACTGCATGTGTGTCTGGTGCCCATGGAGACCAGAAAAGGGCACCAGATCCCTTGGAATTAGAGTTACAGATGATTGTGAGCCATCATGTGGAAACCAAACCTGGGTCCTCTGCAAGAGCAACAAATGCTCTTCCCTGCGGAGCCATCTCTCCAGCTTCTTATGTGGGTCTTGGCAATTGAACCTAGCCCTTGAGGCTTTCGTCCTTCTGGCCTTTACCTGCTGAGCTATTTCCCTAGCCCTCATTTGCTTTTAGAGTATTTGTAATTGATATAAAGGAACTTCCTTCTCTGTGTCTTGAGTATATGCTTTTAGTCTATTAATCATGCTTTGGTAATTTGAAGAGATTTCAGGGTTTTTTTGTTTTTGATTTCATTTTTGTAAAGACAGGGTCTCTCTTGTAGCCCTAGCTGGCCTGGAGCTCACTATGTAGACTAGACTTGGATTCCTAGAACCCACATGTCTTAGGGTTTCTGTTGCTGTGATGAAACGCAGTGACCAAAAGCTACTTGGGAAGTAAAGGGTTTATTTCACTCTAAGTTCCATATAACAGTTCATCATCAAAAGCAGTGAAGGCAGGAACTCAGGCGGGGCAGGAACTCAAGCGGGGCAGGAACCAAGAGGCAGGAGTTGATGCAAAACGGATAGAGGGGAGCTGCTTCCTGGTTCCCTCCCCATTGCTAGCACTTTCTTATAAAACTCAGGACCGCCAGCTCAGGGATGGCCCCACCCACAAAGGGCTGGGCCTTCCCACATCAATTACTAATTAAGAGCGCACCTTACAGTGGGATCTTATGGAGTTATTTTCTCAATTGAGGTTCCCTCCTTTTAGATGATTTTAGCTTGTTTCAAGTTGACATAAAATTAGCCAGAACATCATATTAAGTCAATATGGCAAGCAGAAACAGCAGATCCCTGGAGCTCACTGGCCAGCTAGTGTAGGTGAGAAGGTGAGCTCCAGGTTCAGTGAGAGACTCTGTGTTTCATAAGTATAGTGGGGGGTGGAGAGTGACTAAAAAAAAGACACCTGACGTCAACCTCTAGCCTGCGCACTCGCGCGTACACACACACACACACACACACACACACGTATGTGTGCACACATCTTGGACAATTTTAGCTCCCCACCCCTCCCACTCGGAGAAAGCATCTTATGTAGCTCAGGTACTCAGGCAGTCCTCAAACTTGCTGTGTAACTCTTGATTCTCCTGCTTTTACCTCCCAAGTGCTGAGATTACATGTGTGTGCCACCATGTCTGGCTTTATTTATTGTTTCATTTATTGACCCATTTGAGAAGTTAAAAACTGTCGAACCATTTGTGTTTGCCTACAAGTATACACATACTATTTAAAATAAGCTAATACTAAAATATTATTATTTGGGGATGATAAGGCTGATTTTTCTGAATTAAAATTTTCTGTAATTGGTTGTTTTTTACTCTTTGGGGGCCTGCCACCCAGCTCCCAAATAAATACATGGAGATTTATGAATGCGCAGCCTTAGCTAGGCTTGTTTCTAGCCAGTTTTTCTAGCTTAAATTATCCTGTTTCTTTTTAACTACATTTTGCCTCTGGGCTTTTACTTTTCTCTATTCTTTCTTTCCTTCTTACTCCATGATTGGCTGTGTGGCTGGCTAGCTGGTCCCTGGCGTCCTCCTCTCCTCCTTTTCTCCCTCCTTCCTCCTCTTTCCCCCCCCCTAAATTTCTCCTCCTATTTANTCTTTCTGNCTGCCAGCNCNNCCTNTTTCTCTCTCCTGCCTAGCTATTGNCNNTTCAGCTTTTTATTAGACCAATCAGGTGGTTTAGACAGGCANAGTAACGCAGTTTTACAGAGTTAAACAAATGCAACATAAAAGAATGCACACATCTTTGCATCATTAAACTAATACTCCACAGCATAAATGAATGTAACGTATCTTAAACTAATATTTCACAACATTTCCCCCTTTTTGTCTAAATAAGAATGAAAGGTTTTAACTTTAACATAGTAAAATATATACAACAAAATAGTTATCAAGTAAGAATTACATTTACAATATTCGGTCCATTTGTATTTAGCAAATTCAGAGAAAATACTCTATTATCTATCTTAGTGATTCTAAAGTTTTATATCTAATTTACTTTTTATCATAACTAAGGAAAACTATGACTCTAACTATTTAGTCTTTAAGTCCATCAAAGACCCCAGAAGGATGTAGTGTTACCTAACAGCAGAGACATCTGGCTGCCTGGACAGTCACCCAAAGTACCTCAGCAATGTTGAGGCATCCGTATTCAGCCTACTAGAGTTTCTGGCAGACTTTTCAGTAAGCAGGAAATTTGAAGGACTGTCCCACTTTGTATTGGCAAAGTTCATCAGTCACTTTCTTCTGTGTCCTGCAGAATGTCTGGCAGACTCTTCTGGAAGCAGGAATCTCAAAGGACTGTCCTGCCTTGTATTAGCAAAATTCAACAATCTTTTTCCTGTGCCCCACTTGTGCAGTCTGCATAGCATATTGTCAGCAGTCAAGGCAAGAGCAGTTTCTTGCCCAAATGGCTAGCTTTACTACATTGAAAGCAAACTCCNTATGGAGTTTCTTTGATGCCCATCATCCTTTTATGAAGTAAATTTGTGCTGCCAAGAACAGATGTGGCTCATTGTCATGAAAAACCTTAGGTTATTAAACATCTTAAATGCCATATTCTATAGGTCTTTGAAGTGTTTGAAAATCATCTATCTGTCTAAGATATACCTATTTAACCTTGAAAACATACCTAATGTGACTACACGTTTGATTATTACAGATTAACTACTAATCTCATTTCTTAATTATATATTGCATTTTTAAATGAGCTGCATAAGCGTGATACCCCAAACTAGTAGAAACATATATACAGTATAACAAAATAACTTTAAATTTGCATCAATATACCAAAATCTATGCCATTGCAAAATATCTAGATTAATAGTTGTCTTTTTATTTTATATTCCTATATTCCCCTAAATGATAACAAACATACATAACCCACCAAATAACCAACAACCACCCACCTTATCTCCTGGGAATGTGGATGTTGTCTTCTCCAGACTGCTTCCTGTTGTCTGTGGGTGAAGACATCTTTAGGGACCCTGAGAAAATTGAGACATTGGCCAAGTCCTGGGAAGACCAGCTGTAACCTTTGTTGATATGTGTCAAGATTCAGGAGTCTCCCCTGATCAAACCTGATCCATGTTAACCTGGAACCAATCCGCAGCCTCTTGATTCCTATGAAAACAAAAGCAAAACTTCTTCCCCAAAGTAACGTATTTTTTTTTTTACTTCTTTTTTAAAGTTAAGATAGCCCTAAAGTATCTAGGTTGGTCCAGTTTAGCAGTCCAGTTCACAATCCTATGTCTGTCAGCAGTTGTCATTTGCTCATCAGCATTCAAAAAATTCAAGGTCAATACAGCAACATATAGGATCCAGACTTCCTGTTTATTTCCAATCTCTATGTGGCCTATTTTATACATACAATGTGTGTGCGTGCATTCTCTCTTTAAAGACTTTATTATTTTTAAACTATTTCTTTCTATGACTGTCTATATCATTTCTCTTTTCTTTCTTAAGCCTACGCACATTTTTAATCCTACTGGAACCTGCTTAGAGATTTTTTTTTCCATCTGGGCCTCTCTAGTCTTTTTTGACCGCTTGAGCCTATAAACTGCTAAGTGGTATGGCTAGGACCTCCACCACAGCTTTGGCAGTTGGCTCTACCTGC
Organism: Neotoma lepida; assembly: GCA_001675575.1. Lineage (NCBI taxonomy): Eukaryota > Metazoa > Chordata > Mammalia > Rodentia > Cricetidae > Neotoma > Neotoma lepida. The sequence continues at coordinate 146,865 of LZPO01117124.1, forward strand.
TTCTTGGNTCTTTGAGAGTTTGCAGGCCCCGTTGGAGGTAGGTGACCGAGAACTGCATTCAACCCCCCAACACTGGAATGCCAGTGCCCTGTGCTGTGGCAGGCGTTTTTTACTTAGTTTTTTGTTTCTAATTCGTGTGGAAAAGGCTGTTTAAGTGCTCTGCTGAACAGCAGAGTTTCTTAAAGGAACT
>LZPO01117124.1:164603-176794 GCA_001675575.1 Neotoma lepida
CCTTTCTTGGAACTCACTCGGTAGCCCAGGCTGGCCTCGAACTCACAGAGATCCACCTGCCTCTGCCTCCCCAGTGCTGGAATTAAAGGCGTGCGCCACCACCACCTGGCTCTTTTCACTTTCATAACAGTGACCTTATCCATGGAATCAACCATTCATACATGTTTGAAAACAATTGTGTCTGTACTAACGTGTNNAGGCTTATTTTCTTGTCATTAGTCTCTAAACAATACAAAATAGCGAATGTTTATATAGCATGAGCATTGTATCAGATGTTGTAAATAACCTAGAGATGATTTCAGGCTTATGGGAAGGTATGTGTGGATTATATGCAAGTTGAACACCATTTTCTTAAGTCTTCAGCATACATGGGGGTGGGGTTTCTTGGTGTTAATTCCTGGTGATACTGAAGGACAGCTGTCTATTCCCATTAGAGTGAGGACTTGAACATGCCTTTGAGGGGAATACCATTCATCCTGTAATGCTGAAGACATTGAAGATATTCTTTCTAAATCTTTCTCCAACACAGCTCAGGTACATTATGTGATTTCATCTATGATTTGATATATTACTTCAGGTTCCTTTAAGAAAAAAATTATTTTCTTTACAGTACTTATGAATTGTATATTTCTGAGGTGTTATACAGCATGAATAGTGTTTTCCCTGTCTATTCCCTCCCCCNTTCTCTCTTCTTGCTCTGGCTCTCTTTCTAAGACAGAGTCTCTCTATGTCTTCCTGACTGTCCTGGAGCTCACTATATAGACCAGGATGACTGTGAACTCAGAGATCCACCACCAGAGCTCTCTCCAGAGTGCTGGGATTATAAGTGTGCACCATCACACCCAGCTTTTTTATTATGATTCTCATCTGTTTAACTCTCCACCCTCATCTTTCACTCCCCAATTTACATTTTCTTTTACACCTAATTGCCTTCCTGCTTTTCCACTTACTGTCATACCAGTTCAGCCCTAAACATGGAAAACGCTGTTAGATCCTTTAGATACCATTAATACAGAATTGAAAATNATTTTCTTGTGCTTTATCATTTCTGTTTTATAATGGTGGGTTTTTCCTTTATTGAAATTATGGAGTTTTTTATGGAATGGTTTCATTATTTTGTCATGGGTGAATTATGGAGTGATTGAAACTAGGTTTTAAAAAACCTAGTAGGTTTTAGACAGGGTTCTGATTGCTTTCTTACAGGTTAGCATGATGAATACTGTCTCCCCTCAGCCTGTTAAGAGTTGCATCTTTGTTTGCATGGGCTAATTCCCATTTAGCAGTATTTATTGTGGACTGGCTTTGACTTAGGTACTAGTCTCTGGAGATAAAAGGTGATCAAAAGTAAGGTCTGTGCCGTCACNGAGCTTGGTCTTGTGGTGGTGGGGGCAAACATAAATCATAAATCCGCCTGGCATGGTGGGGCACTCCTTTAATCCCAGCACTTGGGAGGCAGAGGTAAGTGGATGAATGTCTGTGAGTTCAAGGACAGCCAGAGCTGCCTAGTGAGACCCCTTTTCAAGAAATCAAACAGAAAACCCGTAAATAAATGTCAAATTACATTTGTGAGTAGTGTTATGAGGGAGTACTTCAGAATGGCAAGNGTAAATTTTTGGGTGAAATTTAGCCNNATTTAAAACTTTTAGAGAGTCTTAGAAAGAATCAAGTATGTATAGGAGTCAAGTAGGCTTAAGAGGGCAAAGATGAATTAGAAGTAGTAGCATAAAATAGCATTATGCACAGTGGTACTGCAGGAAACAGCCTCGCCTCAGACTTCTCCCCATGGAACACTTTGCCTCTGCTCTGTGACTTCTGGCACTTTAGCTGGAAGACTTAAGGCTGAAGACAATGGCTAGAGGTTGGAATCTGGGAGCTCTTTCCCTGGCTTTCGGGGCCTGACTCTCTGGTGGGGCCCAAGTGAAGCTATTGGACAGGACACACATAGGTGACCTCTTCATTTATCCTGGATTTCCTCAGTACATAGTGTATCTTGATAACAAAAGAGTCCAGGGGACTATTCGGAGAGAGCCAGAAGGTTATTCCTTTTTCATGACTTAGGCTTGGACATCAAGCCAGAGACACAAAGCCTCACCTTACTTCAAGGCCAAGGGAAATAACCGTCATCTTTTGATCAAGAGAGTAGCACATTGGTAACACCAGAAGTATTGCTGTGTTGTGCCTCTCAAGAAGTTGGTAGGTCCTAGAGAAACTAGAGTATAGAAAGCTGGAGAGGGAGATAGAAGATAGGTCATTCACAAGGCCTTATAGAACATTTAAAAACTGATTTTAAGGATATTAAGTACTTTGGGGTTAACAGATTTGTGCTTTTTTTTTTTGGTTTTTTGAGACAGGGTTTCTTTGTGTAGCTTTGGAGCCTGTCCTGGAACTCACTCGGTAGCCCAGGCTGGCCTCGAACTCACAGAGATCNNCCTGCCTCTGCCTCCCGAGTGCTGGGATTAAAGGCGTGCGCCACCACTGCCCGGCTCAGATTTGTGCTTTTTAAGATCAGCGTGTCGAGCTATATGGGTGGTCTCTTTCTCACACCCCCCTCCACCAGTTAGGAAGTATGTAAAATAACCCAGGAGTAAAGTGGGCTTAGAGGTGGCTGTGAAGACAGAAGTGTGTGGATTTGAGAGGAATGAAGGCATAATACTAGCTCTTGAGGATAGGGATTAGAAAACAAAGTGTTAAGTATGGTCTCCTGGATTCTGATTTGCTGCTAGACCAATGTGCCATTTGCCAGGATGGAAAACAGGAGAAGTGGACTGGAATTAAGGAGAAGCACGTGAACTTGGTTTGGGACACATAGTAAATTGGAAAAGATGTTAAATAGGCCTCTGCCTTTGTGAGCCTGCAGGTCAGAAGAGTGGTCTCTGCTGAGCATAGAAATTGATGAATCATCTGAGGATGGTGAGAAAACTCAGCTGTTAAAGAGTTCTTGCTGCCCTTGTAAAAGACCAGAGTTTGGTTCCTATCATGCACATTGGGAGTACCATGACAACCTGTAACTTCNAGGGAATCCAGTGTTCTCTTCTATCCTCCTTGGGTACCTACATGGACATGCCTATAATCAACACGCGTGCACGCACGCACGTTTAAAACTTTATAAACCAAAAGAAGTTTGTGAGTTGTCTGTAGATCATAATTGAGATTTGGAGAGCCGATAAATCACCGAGATTGCCTGGGACAGAAAAGAGGGCCCAGCACTGAGGCTTGAGAGACTCATACAGTTGATGGCTAAGAAAGGGAGGGTGNACAGAAGGAGGGGCCCAGTAGGAGGAACCAGACCTACAGGTAGGCATGGGTAAGAGAAGGGTTAGGCAGAAGATCAAATATTCCTGAGAAGTATTGGGAAAAGATTGAAACATGGTCATTGGTTTAAAGGTGTGTAGATGTAAAGTTCAGTCATGACCATGATGGCAGTCATTTGGGGGGTAAGGACTCTGGGATCCCAATTGTGGCATTATTAGTAATTTTTGGGAGATGAAAATAGATTAGATGCCTACTTCAAGCTCATCCTCGAAGTTAGAAAGACAAGTTAGAGCAGTGTGGCTGACAATGGTGGTATTTTTCATATTTTATAATGGGAAAATGAGAATTTATTTTTGAAGATAGTTTCTGCTTTTTGGTGAAGTTGTAGTTTTGAGAAAGATGAATCCACACTATTGGTGTACATAATTACTATTGATTAAGTATCTATTCTGTGTTAAATTCTGAATATTTGGAGGGGTCACTAATTGGAGTGTTCATTTTTATACTTCTCCCTTTTTTCTCAGAAGAATGATGAAAATGGAAATTGCTCAGGGGAAGGAATTGAATTCCCTACAACAAATTTGTATGAACTGGAAAGCCGTGTTTTGACTGATCATTGGTCTATCCCATACAAGCGAGAAGAATCACTAGGCAAATGTCTGTTGGCTTCTACCTACTTAGCTAGACTTGGTAAGCTTTCACTGTCATACCTCAGATGTTTGTTACAGGACACAAAGTTTCATCTTCGTGTTTGTCATTGTCTGTGTGATTTATTTTCTCAGTCTCTGTCATTCCTTGTGGGATGAAAGCTTTAACTAAATCAGCTGTTTGTTTTCTATTCTGGTAGAGTATCTGTAATATAATTGAAAAGCTTTGTAGAGACTAAAATTAACTTTTCCCTAGAAGCTTGGAGCACTTTCAATTTGGGCTCAATTCAGAGCTTTTTTTTTTTTTTTTTTTAAGAATAGGAAGAATTCTGGCAGTGTACTTCCCTGGGAAGGAAGGTGGGAAGGAGATGGGAAGAATGCATAGTTTACTAATCATGATTAAATGTAAATGCAATCAAAGGAAGTATTTTGACAAGTGTTAGATTTAATCCCAACAGACATCTATGGTCCATTTAGTATTGATTTCCCGACACTGGCATTTATTAAGGGTCTGTTAGGATGCCAGGCAGGAGTTCTGAAAAATAGAATTGTTTATCAGTATTCCCCGTGATAAAATTCATTACTGAGTTTAAGAGAGAAAAGCATTTCGGACCCAGGGAGTTAACTGTCTTAGTGGGTAAACGCACTTGCCTCCAAGTCCAACTGCCTGAGTTCAAATCCCAAGACCCAGATGGTGGAAGGTGAGAACCTGTTCCTTTAAGTTTTCCCCCAGCCTCCACATACATGCATCACCCCACCTCCACAGTAAGTAAATGTAAATAAGGTTTTAAAAAGCAATGCATTCTTCCTGTGAGTAACTTTTACAGTAGGTTCTTCCATTCACTTAGCATCCATTGCTTGCTGTATATGTTGTTATAGACACAGTTCTTTGTTTTATTTACATAGAGTTCATCTATGTGCTTTAGAAGAATAATTTGGGCATTTGGTTCAAATATTTCTGCTGTTATAAATGGCTGTTGAGGCATTGAATGACTAGTAAGTAGCTCCTGCTGTTTTATTGTGACATGGAGACATAAGACCGTCCATTTCAGTTTTAATTAGTGTCTAGTTGAATGCTATGATTATTTCTCAGCTTGCTACTATAGCAGAATGTCTGCATCTGCTTTTAATAATTGCTTAAGAAACAAGGTTTTGTGATAAAGATCTATATGTATGAATTTGGAACAAATATCCAATGTCTACAAAAAAAAGTACTTGAAATCTACATAAGTTATATCCTTTTATTCCAAGGTCTTTCAGAGTCTGATGAGAACTGCAAAAGATTTATGGAGCGATGTATGCCTGAGGCATTTAAAAAGGTAAGGAAAAGTGCTGATTTGATTGCTGGTAGGGGTAAAGGCAGCTAGACTTNTGATTTTAGTTTTAGATATTTATGCGTAAAATCAGTTCATGAATCTTGTTCGACTGAGGAATCCTCTAATAAGAAATAAGCATTGAAACTGAAACTTACCAGTAATTTACTTTGATTAGATTTAAGTGTTTACATCACCTTTGGTTAATTCTTTTTTCCTAATATTTAATTGCTAAAGAATAGATTAATTTAATTATAGTAGGAGATTGTATAGCTTACAGGTTGTGGCACTTAGAAAATTTAATATTCATTTCTCAAATAGGAGCCATTTCATTTTTTTTTAATTTTTTGAGATTATAATATAATTATATCATTTCTCTTCCTCTTTCCTTCCTCCAAATCTGCCTTATACTTCATTCAAGCCCTCTTATGTATTTCCCCCTTGATTTCTTTGAAATTCATGGCCTCTTTTTTCTTTAATTGTTTTTACATATATATGTGTGTGTGTGTGTGTGTGTGTGTGTCTAGATAGATAGATGGACATGTGTGAGTATCTCGATAGATAGGTACGTAGGTAGATAGACAGATAGATAGATATTCTTAAATACACAACTACAACTTGTTCAGTCCATATGTTTTCAGGGCTGACCATTTGGTATTGTGTAACCAATCAATGTGCTCTTCCCTGGGGAAGACTATTTTTCTTGCTCTCAGCATTCCTTAGTTTTCTGTAGTTCTTTGTGCAGGGTTGAGGTTTCCACCTTCTTCATGTTTGCATGTCTGTTGGCATCAGCCTTGTTTAGCTCATGTTTAGGCAGCCATGTGGTGAGACTTTATGGGTGTAACTTCTGACATTTCTAGGAGACACAGTCTTACAGCAAACTCCCTGTTCCACTGGTTCTTAGAATCTTCCTGACTCCTCTAATTAGGGAGGTGGAGGAGAGAGATACAGAAGAAAGAGGGAAGAGAGTAAGGATGTCTGAAAAGTCCATAAGGAATCATACTATTAACTGTCAACCTAAAAAAACCTATTAATACACAGAAGTTGGTGTATAAATACGTATATCATCTAAGTTGACAGCGCTCCCCTCAAAAGCCCTAGACAATCTAACAGAAATCCCAGCAGCAGACATGAGAGACCCAGAGTTGTTCAAAACATTATAGGCTATTACTATTATCCTTGGTAGCCCCCACACAGACGGAGCTAAGTCCTTATTGAAGAAGACACTATGCACTTCAGATACAGGACTCAGAGGCCGCTGTGCTTATTCTGACCTGAGTGTTTCTTCCCTAAGGACTAGCTTTTCTAGTAGCAGAAGGCTCCATGCAAGCTTCCAAAAGAGGGAAGCAATCAGCAGTCCTACCCAGCTGTGACACCTATAAACCACAACAATGACCAGCATGACATTATAACCCTAAGGGTTGCAGTAGTTATTCATGTACCTTCATGGTAACCAACACCTCTCTAATTGGATTTAAGACCCACTCAAGAGGGAAATCATGCCTGGTACTAGAAACCTAGCTAGATATCCAGAGCTAGTGAAGTCATGGATCTTGGAGGAGAACCTACAACTACCACTTTACTGAGCCAGCATAACCCCTANCTACGTTCTAAATATTTGTCCTTTTACCCAANTAAGTGCAGTCCTCACCCCTCCTGAAGGAAACATANCTTTGTAACAGATGGAGACCACTACAGAAACCAATCAAAATGCAGAGTTCTGGAGCCCATTACAACACAGGCCCTGTACCTGAGGCTCGGACATCATTATGTTTATTGTTTTACTAAGACAGAAACATATTTTAAACTACTAAAAGTTTGTTCTTTGACACAAATGAGAACATTGTCAAAACCAGAGTGATAGGTCTGCTCCTCATTCTGTTACTTCTCTCACAGCAGTTTTCTTCAAAGTGCAAATAGGAGACCACAGGCTTGTGTTTCTAAAAGCAGTCTGACTCAGCCTAATTCCCTGTTTAGGACCTGAGTCTTGTTCCTCACAAGAGAAAGGGCTNTGTCGTAGACATTGCTGCTTCCCTAGCAAAACCAAGTGCTCAGTGCCCTGAGCTGAATAGATGAATGAGTGTCCCTGTCTTGTACTTAGGGTTTTGCATTCATTTTTGTCTAATATGCAAATTAAGTCACTAGACCTACAGATGGATGAAGTTTGTATTCATCTTAAAACTCAGTGACACAAATGATCTATTTGTAAACAGTTATTCCCATCTGCACTTTGGGATGAAATCCCTTGATTCAAGGCTTGAACAATAACAATGTTAATTTGAGAAACAAAAATGGTTTAATCTTTGAAAGAAAGGGATAAATCTCCTTAAGTTGTCATTTGGGTGGAGATGATTTAGAATCAAGGTCTGTCTTGAGATGAATTTGTTTACCATTTTATAATTTTGAATAGAATGTGCTCTTAATATATAAGAACTTTAAAAATAACAGGCTTCTTTAGCATACATTGACATGTCATAGTATGAGCATGTGTTTACAGAGAAAGAAATGCATGTTTTATTTAGTCATGGGAAACAACTTATTAGTTTAAAAAACAACCTTTAGGGGCCAGAGTTTGCTCAGCTGTTAAATGAACTTGGCTGTTCTTGCAGAGGACCAGAGTTTGGTTCCTTGCACTCATGTCAGGCAAATACTTATAACTCTAGCTCCAGGGGACATGACACCCTCTTCTAGCCTCCACAGGCATCCACACACACCTGCAGATACAAACACACAGACACACATGCACATAAATAAAACATTAAACATATCTTTAAGAAAGAAAACAACCTTTTGGTTGAGGAGCTCCAGATCCAGAAAGTTCTGTAGTGAGTTTCATTATTTGGTGTATAATACTCATATTGGAAGAGAGCTGCTTGGGAGAGCTGTTGTATTATGCCCTTAGCTGATAATGGCATTATAATGAACAGTCAAATGCTGGTTGGTTGTTTTTCTCTGAAACTGTGAGCACAGATATGCTGAATTGTGTGATTCAGTTTTATGAATTCCCAAAAGTTAAACTTTCTCGTAGTTTAGAACTATGAAGAAGGCTCTCCTTCCTAACATTAGGCATGCTTTCTTTGATTAAGTCAGAGGAACAGCAGAGTTGTGTGTGCCTCCAGAAAACTTGGCAGGATTGAATTGAATTGGTGCTACTTCCTCTAGCTGTCTTTCCTAGTGTGAGGTTNTTCCTGCCTCTGGTGTTTCTAGATGGTGGGGTGCTGAGAACATGGAGAAGTTGCAGGGAAGGGGCTTTGTTGTTTCTTCTGTGTTCTTCACCTTTCACCTTCCAGCCTACTTGTTCTGCCAGAGGNGGTAATCTAAGCTGACTACAGTGCATGGTTGTGTTTAAACCTTACGCCCATCTTCTACACAAGGTGCTACCTGTCTCTCCCCATCTCTTCTAGAAGGTAGAAGTTGATGTTCAAAGTGAAAAGTGAACTAATGAGATGACAATAGAGTGGTGCATTTAATGTTGAAATCACATGAAGCNTCGTAATCAATGCTTCATTTTAATGTGTGATTTTTAGGTATAGGAGCAGTAGATGGTCAATCTTGGGGAAAAAAATGGTGCCTTAGTAGTTTATGTAAACGTAGCCTTTGGATTTTTGCTCATTTGAGCCGACAGTGTAGCTGATGGATATTTTGAAAATGCAGAACTGAAGTCCCTCTCTGTAACAATTGAGATCTGGGTTTGTCCAGGCTTGTCAGGTTTCAATATGACCAAAGTGAGTTTTTATTGCACAGTATTTTCCCTCTAAAGGGAAATCTTCCAGAAACATGGAACTAGGGAGAACTTGGTGGCACACACCTGCAACTCCAGCATTTGGGAAGCTAAGATGGAGGATTCGGAGTTGGAGGCTACCCTGACCTAAGACTCAACCTAAAAAATCAAATCCCAAAGCCCCCAAGCCAACAACAATTATAAAAGAAAACACCAGCCAACTAAACAAACAAATACCTATGAAGCCATTCTAGACATTTAAGTGTAATCCTTCGNTTTTTCATTCCCTGATGTGGAGTTAGTCTTGAATTAGACATCCTGAGGACTGAAGAGTTGAAGGTTCCAATTTCTCTTATTTTTAATTAATCTAAGACATGGTCTGATTTTATGATAGACCATTTTTTTATATTTGATATTTATGCCTAAAAACCAGTAGATTGCAATATCTTATTATTTTGAGCTGTTTTAGTTTTGCTTAGCCATTTAAAAAGTTAACTATTACTTTTGTACATACCAAAAAAGGGAAATACAGGCACAGTAAATTAGTTATTTATAAGTTTGTTCATGTTGAAAGTTCTTATTAAGCCAACCAATGNGAAGATGCAGTCCATTTTCTGAGATGTGAAAAATGTGCATTGAATATATNTATGAGTCCTTGAAACACATCATCCATATCTTAGACTCCAAACCCATTGATTAATGTTGACAGCTTACCAACATATATTAATAATGCCTTACATTTATAAAGTGCTTTCATTAACATCTGAGTGAGATGAGCAGAAATTACTCCTCATTAGAGATATTTTTATTATTTGTAATATAATAATAAAAACAATGTCTCTGAGAATTTGATAACTTTGTTGAAGGCCACAACAATTAGGAACCAGTAGTTTTCATAGATGCCAAGTTTCTGCTTGCTCTGTGTTACTTGATCTCCTGAAGTAATAATGAAGAACAGAAGAGTAAATTAAAAAGTGGTATTTTTAAGGCTGGGCCTGGGTGAGCACTCAGGAGGCAGAGGCAGGCAGATCTCTTTGATTTTGAGACCAGCCTGGTCCACATAGTGAGTTCTAGGACAGACAGGACTACATAGNGAGACCCTGAAAAAAATTGCATTTAAACAAGTTGCTTTGATATAAAGATTAAAGTTGAAAAAAAACTTTGTATTGACTTTGAGATACTAAAGAAGTTGGATCACGGTTACTGGTCTTAAAGCCATCTGCATTCAAAAGGGCATTTTGGTCATAAATTTTTGGTTACTTGAAATTTACTTGATAAACTGGATTTCTTGTCTATTTTCCAAGTTAGACTCTAGATTCTCCTTTGTTTTTGTAGCTCCTGACATCAAGTGCTGTTCACAAGTGGGGTACTGAAATTCATGAAGGAATCTACAACATGTTGATGCTACTAATAGAATTGGTTGCAGAGAGAATAAAACAGGATCCAATTCCCATTGGTCTCCTAGGCGTGCTTACAATGGTATGGTATCTTGAAAATGAAGTGCTACTCTCTTTGCTTTTATTTAATTGAAGATAATTTGCTGTTCTTCCACTTGTAACTAATAACAAACGATAAACATTTTATCATGAAAAATATGAACTTAGCTGTCAGAGTCCTTGCCTTTTAGTTTAAAGGCAGAGCAGCCGTCATGTTGGAAGAAGTACTTCTCTGGCTTTAACAGACTTCAGAAGCTTTCCCTGGTGACTCCTGTTATTCCCATCTTAAACACATTTACAAGGGGTTCTGCCTTTTCTTCAGCTCTTGTCTTTCTCCTCAGCTTCATGGTCTCCATGTCTGTCATCTGCTGTACCTGAGCTGTTCTTGCCACTCAGGGATGTTGGTGTTGCCTAGCCTGAGGTTAGACCTCTCACCCTGCCAGCTCCATCTCCCTTAACATGGCAGCAGCAGGGCAGGGGAGCACCGTGCCAGTCCTTTGCTCCCGAACTAGCCAAAGCCTGAGTTTTGCCATTGTTCTGAAACAGTTCCATTAGAGGAGGAACCAAAGGCTATATTTTTATCTTCTTTTCTAATGTTAATATGTTGCTATAAAAATAGGTAATGTTTCTGTCTTCTCTTTGAATCTAGGCTTTCAATCCTGATAATGAATATCACTTCAAAAACAGAATGAAAGTGTCTCAGAGGAACTGGGCAGAGGTGTTTGGAGAGGGAAATACGTTTGCTATTTCACCTGTATCTACTTTCCAAAAGGTAAATGCAGTTCTTTTTCACCCTTTTATCCACAAATATATTGAAAATTTCTCTGTGCTACAAAACTGACAATTTGCATGGAAGAGTTAAAATCATCTGGAAATAAAGGATACATATTCCTTGTGGTTCATAGAACTTAAAATTCTTTCAAATGACTTATTTGTTCCTGTAGCTGTTAAGTAATGTTATGAAGAATTTTTTTTATCTGAAATTATATTTGGTGAGAGAAATTACTTCAGTGCCCTACATACTGGATTATCAGAACCACAGTTTAATTGATGTCCCAGTTTCCTAGAGGTATTTGAGAGAGTAGAACATTTGAAATTACTTGAAATAACTAATTCTACCTAAAAAACATAGTAAAACTAGTCATCAGTGTTATCTAGAATCTTCTTGAAAACACCACAAGCATTGGAACTTCTGTTCTTACAGTTCCAGATTCAGTATCTATTTGNTATAGAAAGGTCTGCAGTGTGGCAGTAACGCTAAACCCATAAGAAGTGCATAATCTAAACAGTCCTCTAATTCAAACACTGCTCTTTAAGAAACAGTTGAAAGAAGTCAGTTTAGTTGTTAGGAAAGGTGTCTATTACCCTAGTAGACTAGCAGTTTGATTTTTAACAGCCATTTATTGACCACTTGCTGCTTATCTGGGATTAGTCTAGGTTTGGGAGATAATGTAACAATACTCCTTGACTTTATCAGAAGGTGTGAGATTATGCAGTTCTTATGATTGTTCTNTACAATATAACTATCTTTGATAGCTTTGCTTTCAGTTTTGAATGACTTGAGTTTTTAAGTATATAGCAAACAAAAGTAAAATAATACATATGGAGTAGCAGATTGTAAAACATCATCAAATTGGGNGCTTACAACATCCAGCAGTGATGATTGGAGTAACCAATTGAGAGAGCAAACAAAAGGTAACATCAGACCAGGGCTTGTAGACATTAGCAGAAATCCACTGGGGAAGCCTCCATTGAGGCCAGCTGGAGTTCCCAATGCAGTGTCCTAGGCAGAGCAGAGTGTCTCCTTAGGTAAGGCTTCTAA